>CABHPR010156562.1:0-22336 GCA_902168415.1 Peromyscus melanophrys | reverse complement strand
TGTGTGTGTGTGTGACTTGTTGACTGACAGGTGGCTACCTATAAAAAGAACTTTAGGCTTCATATATGCACATGATGCTTGGGGCCACTTATAGAGTTATATGAATGTTTCTATTTGGTTCCTTTCACACTTTTACGAAAGTATAGTGATGCTCTGCTCTGGCTGTCTCTACTTGTCACACAAAGTAAGTGGAGATATGTTGTACATTCCAGGCTGCTGCTAGCTAGGGTGAATGTGAAATGCAAACCCCCACCCCCATGTCCTAAAAATCCCACTTCAGCAGTGAGAGTGAATTTCCTTCCCATCTCCAGCCTTTGTGACCCACTAGGGGCACAGGAATCCATCTGAGAGTAGCCCACATACCCTTGGTTCCCCATGAGGCTGACCTCTGCTCCTGAGCTGGGAGCGTGGAGGTGCCACCAGCTTTTGCCCATTTCACAACTTCTCACTAATCCCCCGTGCAAGGACCACCAACCTCTGAGGAGGACTGGAAGTGACTCCTTTCAGGGCCCCTCAATGCTTCTCCTTAAATTGGCCAGAAGGGGTCACTGCTGTTGAATGACACAGGTCTCCATCCCTCCCAGGGTTGAGGCTGCAGTTCGGGATGGCTCCTAGCCCCTGCTCATGAAGTGAGAAGCAGAATCCAAGGATTAAACCCTAGTCCTGGCCACACACACTCGCACACATACACTGTTGCTGCAGAATCTCTGCAGCCAGAGTTGTGGTCTTTGGACCAGGCAGTTGATGCCTGCAGATCATTTCTATTCAAACAATAAGATGATGTTGATTCAATAGCAAGCGGTTAAAAAGATGAGGTCACTCTTGTTTAAAATGCATTGAACTTGAAGACACTTAAGAGTCTGCACATTTTCAAAACTTGTTTCTCTTCTCTGCTTCTCTCAGTCATCTGCAAGTTCCATTTATTGAAAACACCTTAAAATGCATAGTACAGGGACACTACTGGTATTCATCGTTCTATTTAGTGGTGCCTTGCTCACACAAAATTCACGCTCATGGAAACTCCCAAATCTAGAGATCCTCTACCCAAATGCAGTTCTTGGCTCAGAGGATAGGAGGATTGTGGAATAGAAAAACTTACGGACTTGTTAAAGTTGAAATGATTCCACCCAGACCAGGTATGACAAAATACATAAGGTATACTTTTACTCTCAACTTTTACACTCATGGCAGACATCTCTAATGGATGGTCTACCGAACACTACCTGCCAGAATCTTTCTCAACATGGTGCTCTGTGTGCTGGCATGAAAGAGGGAACTTCTTGGTCAAGCCCAAGTTAAGCAATGAGCTCCTTTATGACCGGGCTTCCTTGGCTTTGTTTTCAAATGCTTTTTAATCT
This sequence comes from Peromyscus melanophrys, assembly GCA_902168415.1. NCBI lineage: Eukaryota > Metazoa > Chordata > Mammalia > Rodentia > Cricetidae > Peromyscus > Peromyscus melanophrys. Next base: position 20,978 of record CABHPR010156562.1, on the reverse strand, counting down.
CAGGGTTGTTAGTACCCTGCATAGTATCACATATAGTAGGATCTTAGAGAATGCTTGTTGAGCTGAGCTAAATTCCTTCAGTACCCATGCTTTTCAGTAGCAACACCATGGTTCCAGAATTCTCTGAAGTCCATTTTCTTTGTTTGCTAGAGGAACCTAATGAATGTTAGTTTCTAAACCCAGGACTAGAGGAATACGTGGGCTACGTATGTGGACATTTTCAGTCCATTTATTTAGATGGGGGCATTTTCTCTATTCTCCAGTCACATTCTGGTGTAACAAGGAGCAGGTATAGCTCTTTGGTGCCTTAATACGAAAGCATGGATTTTCTCTGCTGACTTTTTCCCTCTGATCATCAGACATGGTGACTGCAAAGGTCTATTCAGAAAATAAAGGACTGCTTGGAAACTCATTGTATTACTTGAGTCTGGTGGCTGTTGTTTCTACTAATCCCTTCTCTCTAATGCAGAGAACATGTAAACCATGCTCCAGTTTGTGGAAGACAGGAAGAATTCCAGAGACTCAGGTGATCCTTGAGCACTGGGTTTGTCTAAAGAGAACTGACCAATAAGAAGTGGGTGAGGGTCAGATTAGAGAGGCACATTTGCAAGTGGGGAATTTCCGGACAAAAGTTTACTCTTATGGAAAGAGATGAAGCAGGATCAGAAAGAGGCTGGCGAGGACAACAGATAGAGAGTGAGTGGAAAGAGTAAGGAAGCTACAACATGGGAGAGGCATACCTCCAGAGTCACAGTGGCAAGGAAGGGTCAGGATTCAACAGAGTCAAATGCCTGGTGACAGTCATGAGCATGGATAGAGAACCCACAAGGAACCCTGGCAAGTGGTGGCAGCAGGTGTTTGTAAGAGTGGGAGTATTTGAAAGTGACAGTCTAATACTGCGATGAGAATTTGGGGGCAGGAAAGGCCATGTCAGTTTGAGAAGAGTCAACCAGCGATGAAGAAAGCCTTGAAGTCTGCTCTCTTCTGACACTACCTTCAATGCTCAAAGTTTCATCCAGCCCCCCACCCCAGAAATGAAGGGAAGAGGTCAGGGGTCAAAGGAGGTGAGATCAAACCGGGGGCTGGCTCTACATGAGGTGGTGATGTGCCACACAAAAGTTTACTGAGCTACACGTCTAGTGGCTGCAAGTTAATTGCCTGGCTCTTAAATATGAGGGAGGCCCATGCTGGGACGACCCAGGCAAATTACTGTATGGGGCCCGAGCTCAGGGGACCAGTTTTCAGGGGCATATTGGGTCTCCAAGGCTGCAGCGGAGAGGCCTTAATACGTCACAAGGCATGCTGCTAAGTGATGCTTTAATTAAACCTTGAGTGCCATATCTCCTGTCAGTGACTCTGATGGCTTTTTAATTCAGGTCCCATCACAGCATGGACTCTTAATATTCCCTCCTAATTCCTCGTTCGCAGGGGATGTTACCATGGCAGGATTCGTACCTCTTGACCTGTCCCACCCTGTCCCTGCCGTGCTCCTTCCCCCACCGCCAAACTACCCAGAACCCTTCTTTCTTTTTTTTCCTTTTTCTCAGTTGCAGAGAGGAATCCCAGCCCCCTGAGTTGGGTGAAGAGAAAAGGCAAGGCTCTAGGCCTAAAAGCAAAGTGAGACTTACAGGTACCTGACTGGACAGGCTCAGGCTCGCGGCTGGGGTCTTCTTCTTGCTGCCGGCACTGTTGGTGGTATTCCCGGCGCTGCTGTTCGAAGTGCTGCTCGTGGAGTTTTTTCTTTTTCTCCGTTTGGTGGTTGGTTGCCTTGTGGGTTCTGCTGTAATAGGAAAAGGGGAAGAGGGATGGGCTCCAGGGCAAGAATATGAGGCAACCCTAAGCATGCTGTCCATCCAATGGTGCCCTTTTTACACATTGAAAAGAGAGCTATTTAAAATGTCCCCATTTTGAGTCATCTAAAAATAACAATAAAAGAAAATGGTTGATTTATTTCTAGCACAAAATTGGTGAAACCCTTTTCTTCTGCACGTAGCTATGACATGATTTTTATTTAATTGTTCAGCCTAATTATATATCTGTAATTCACTAATAGTACTGTAGGAGCAAGCTACAGGTACTACTTTCATAATTGAATATGAAATATTTTTACCAGTAGAAAAGCTGGGAGCTAGCCTACTTTTTCTCTTTGTAACAAAGGAAGCAAGGACCCCTAGGTACCTCAGAAGATGCAAGATGTCTGCAAAGTATTAACTGCAGCCAGCGGCTGTCAAACCTGTGTGCAACACTCACCCTACTGTATCCATGTCTCATAGCGACCTGTCTCTCTTACACCTTGATATTCTTGGTTGCCTCGGCCTTGGTGAGATTGGGGCTTCTCGGGTGTGTAAGAACACCCCATGGTTTGGACTCTGGTCTTTAATGAACACTGTCTATTAACTTCAAGATTCTTAGAAAGAATGTTTCAATACGGTGGAACAAGAAAATGAGGGAGACTAGGCTTCTTCAAGAAAGGCATAATCAAATAGTGAAAGATATTTGGGGCTTGAATGGGACAACTATTTACTGGGGAAATGTGATCCATGGTGATGTGTGGTTGGGATTATTCATTTCCTTGTTATCTCTTTGTTCTGTATTAAGATATATCCAACTCAGTCCCATGCTGACACATCCATATACACATAATAAATGTATCTTTAGAGAGTTTTACATACTTATACCCCAAATCATGGTTGGGATACTCTTGGCAACCAACCCTTCCTGATGAATGTCTCATCATCATCTTTTTCCTTCTGGTAGCCTTTCATCCCCAGACCCTCTGAGAGCATGTTTGCAAAGATAGTGAGGAACGAGAGCATACCTGGCGGTGCCACCATCCGCTGCCACTTCTGAAACAGGCAGGTCTTCAGGCAGTCTCTGGGACTGAGGTTGTAGGTTTTGTGTCTCGACATCAGTTCCTGCATTGGCTCCAGTATTACACACAACTGCAAGGAATTCAGAGTCACCCATGTTCTGCCACTTAGTCATATTAATTGCAATAATAATTCCAACAGCTGGAATCCATTAGACAGCTTGAGGGTTCTCTTTTCTTTTTCCCCCTGGTTTTGATTTTCTCTATGTACATTTGAAGGGAAAGAAATATTACCCACACTTGATTATGTCCACTTAACATAGTATCATTTATAACATGGTATTACAGCTGAATGTGATTTACATACACACACACACACACACACACACACACACACACACACACACACACTCCTGTACAGACTTGGGGTTGGACACAGACAGTTCTGTAATGAATTCAGAGGCCTCTCCCTGGGTAAAGGAAAAGTCTCCTCCGTGGAGTGCACTGCTCTGACGTCAGCTTTGGCTTCTGGCTGCTCTTCTTGTTTGTATAATCTCACTCTGAGCATTCCAGCGCTGGTTAATACAGGTTATCTGGTGGGAAATGCATCTTTTGAACCTTGCAGAACAAGGTGATGCTTCTTGATGCCTATTCTTATAAGGGCAGATAACAAATACTGTATGTGACTTTATTCATGTGCTCATTTTTATTTCTATTTTACCCATGAAGATCAGGTGAGTGATACATGTCTGTAGCCGCTTTATGTAGGAGAATTTACCTTGACTCAACATTTAGTCACCCTGTCACCTCCTTTAGCTTTTCAGCTTTATTTTGGTCCAAAACATCTGATGACAAAGACTGAATGAAACAAAAAGCCAAAATCAGTTCGGATGACCGTAGACTTTTTCAGATTCCTTTGGTTGTAGGCATGTCAGAACAGCCCGGCCCTGCGAACACTCCACCTACTAGGACAAAGCCTGTGACTTGGAATGAACTATCCATCATAGTTGGGGGCTACAGTGATGCAAATATCAGCATATGCCTGCCCCTGTGCAAGTCATGGTTGCCTTAGGAAAGGCATACGTGCAGCCCTCGGCTTCTGTTTGCTTTCCTTACCACCTCTCGCCTTACATCAGCCCTCACCTTCAGCATCTCCCCATTAAGAGACTTTCTGCTCCATGAGTTTTCTTAACTCTGCCTTCTGGCTAACACCTGCCCCACCCTTAAAGATGTAGAGAAGGCGTTTGTTACCTGACCCCCCCCCCCCCAATCTCTCTATGTAAGCTGCAGTGTTCCTCTGACTCTCCCATTGCATCTAGCCCTTTCTGCTTCACAGAATTATGCTGCCTTCACAGCCCTCTGCTTCCAAGTCTCCTTCCCACTAGGTCACAGATTCTTGGAATGCTGACACTTTGCTTTTTATCTCCGTGTCCCAGCTTTGGCTCCAAGGAACAGGTGCATCTAAAGAGTAATTCTTAGAAAGACTGCAAGACAGTTCCAGGCCCAAAGAGCAGTCTAAGGAATGCTTCTATCAGAACCACATGGTCTGACTACTGAGAACACAGACTTTGATGCTCAATCCCTTCTCCTCGCAGAGTCTGCATGTGTGGTCCTGAGTACACATTGTAAAACCTCTTACTTGCATATAAGTCTATAACTTCCTACTAGAGTTCCAGGTCCTCTGCCCCACAGATTCTGGGCTCCCCGAGGGAACACACTGCTCTGCCCTGCTTACAGTTTCTGTCCATTCCTTCTTCATTTCCTCCACCTTTCAAAGTTCCCTCCGCAAGTCTAAGTAGGATCAAGATGAACTTTACCCAGAGAGATCTGACTTGTTAATGACAGATTTGCTAAATTCACTAACCCCATTTAAGGGTCTTCTGTAAACATCTTTCAGTTTCTTTGGAAGAAGGGAGATTTTTATAATTTTTTAAAACATATTTATTTAATGTACATTGATGTTTTGCCTGCATGTATGTCTGTGTGAAGGGGTCAGATGCCCTGGAACTGGAGTTGCAGATAGTTATGAGCTGCCATGTGGGTGCTGGGAATCAGACCTGGGTCCTTTGAAAGAGCAGCCAGTGCTCTTAACCACTGAGCTATCTCTCCAGCCCCAAGAAGGGAGATTTTGAAGCCTGAGCAACACACATACAGTGTCTAGCAAGGAAATGACAAAGCCTCCCTCCTGGCTCTCGAGTAACCAACATTATAGATCTCCAAAGTTATATGAGCTGGGTTTTCTTGTTAGATCTTCAATCTAGCAGACCTTCACACTTAATTTAGGTCCTCTTTGAAATCTAAAATGCCAGTAAAGAGAAATCAGTAAAAGTGACAGAATTCTCTTGCAATTAACTGTGTTCCAGCATGGTGAGGGCTGCATGTGTGCATTTTCCTATTAAGAATTCTTTCTTGGAATTCAAAGGATATGCAGAATGCATGCTTGGAAAGATGTTGCAATGGTCTCTACTCGTAGATCTGAGAGCCAGTCACCCCTCAGAGCAGAGCCAGGTCACATTCAGGCAGACTCAGAGGCATTTGCAGTCATGATTGTGGCAAGAAAATCTTTCAGAGAAATCACAGAGACTGGAAAAACAGGTTTTGTTGTTGTTGTTCTGTTTTCAAGCAAAAAGAAATAAAAGAGGAAAGCTTTTCAAATTACTTTCCCTTAATTCATTTCTTTTTGTTGCACATGCAATCATGATGACTATAGAAGATACAGGGGAGCGGGACAAACTGGGAAGTCTCACTATGGAATCTGACTGTCGTTGGGTGTCTGTCCTTGACACGCTGCTGGATAGCTCTGGGTTTCCATTTCATCTGCTAAACAGATACCTTGCACTGTGAGAATCTGAGGTAATGTGTCTCACACACAAGCGTTCAGTGCTGCGAGTACTGACATGATTGTTAGGAAACACACCACAGACAGTGAACACCACACTTCATTTCTTGACATCAACACACATTCAGTGAGCTTCGCACTCGGCTGTCAGGAGCTAGGCTCTTGTGTTGGGGACACACAAAAAAATGAAAATAATCTTCTGTCCTCCAAGAACGTATTGTTCCCTTAGACATGATTTAAACAGATTAAGAAATCTACCCTGGGTTCACAGTTCAAGTGTCTCAGGAAATCACCTCCTTTTGACAAAACTATTTTTCATTACATGACAGGCTGGATGACAAAGATGACCAGAAAGGGTGACCAGCATCAACCAGGGTATGGATTGGGAGAGCTACACTTACCATAAGAACTGTGAACACAGGATTTTTTTTTTTTTTTACAGTGCCTCTCCTGTGGATATTGGGATATATATATATATATATTTTCAGAAGCTAATCCTTAAAATCTCTCTCTTCCACTTTAATGTGACTATATCTTTCCATCACTGAAACCCACCCCAATGGAGCTTGTATCTCTGCATGCTAATCAGGAATCCTCACAGCCCTTTCTTAACCGTGGAGAGGTCCTGGTCTGAAAAGGCAGGCCCACCCCTTTTTCATGTATGTAGATAAGCCATCCTGTCTGCTATGCTGATGCAGTGGCTTTGCAGGGCTGTGTGCTGTAGGTGGCAGAGCTACCTCAGATAAGAGCTCATCTCCTCAGCAGCAAGGCATCACGTCCCAGCAGCATAAAGCCCTGTGACTGTTACAATAGAAGATCAGGAAGATGGTTGGGGAAGTAGGTATCTGTTAGACCTAACCAATTCTTGGAGTTGTGATCCATGCTCTTTCTGATGTTTTAGAACATCTTGAGAATCTGGTTTGGAAGTTGTTGAATCGACCATAGTCCTACCCACTGACTCTAGGTGAACGAACATTCTTCTTTTTAAAGTATGAGCCAGACCACAATGGCTTGTTTTTCCTATGCAGCATGTATGCACACACACACACACACACACACACACACACACACACACACACACACTAATAGATTGAACTTAGCATAATAATACAAAATCATTGATTTGGAAGAACAATTTTATAGCAAAGTTGCACCTGCTACCAAGTTCCCAGTGCATGAAAAGAAAGGTAACAACCAACATGTCTGTAGCAACATCTGCAGCAGCATGCATGCAGAGCTATAGTTTAATTTTGTCTCTACCTACAGTGGTACTGTACCATACCTGCTGCAATCTCAGGCAGCTGTGGAAAGGGTTGGACCGTCAAGGCTCAAGAGGAGACTGGGCCTTAAATATGTTAGAATATGAAGCCTTTCAACATGTGTGGCTGCCTAGGCCAGTTAGGACCCTAGAGAAGGTCACTTCTTATTCCTCAAAAAGCTCAAAGGATGCCAGTTTATACATTTAGTGAGAGTGTAGACTAGGCTTGCTCTGCATGCTTCTATTCTGACTTTGTGGGATTCTGACATGGGGGATTTGCTGAATGAACGGATGCGTGGATGGATGAGCCAGATACTGAGGCCAGATTAACAGCAAGGAGTCATTTGTCAGTAGCAGACAAATCAGGCACAGTCCTGTGAGCTTAGAAGTGATCAATCTATTCATCCAATAAATGACTGATTGCTTCTTCAGTGCAGAATGCCCGACCCAGATGCATATGTCTGTGCTGGCTGGGCAGGGGGGACTTGGGTAAGTCTCAAGATTCCGAGCCTCGCAAATGTGGGTAGTGTGTTATTTTACTTTGTTTCTTTTTCATCCGATGGTTCTCCTAGAGGATTCTGATTATCTTCAGCTGCACATTCATGATTATCTGGTGCAATTCATCTACAGAGTTGAGGAAGTAAGTGGCACTTGTGGGTGTTGGCCTTGAGCTACAATGGAGCTGGTGTCCTGGAGTCAGTATGTGGTTGGTACTGCCACCAACATTTGAATCCTATCCTTTTTGAATAATACCTGGATGTGAACCATCTATTCTTTTTTAAAAAAAATCTATTTTTGGGCTATGTATGCATATATAATGTGTGTGTGTGTGTGTGTGTGTGTGTGTGTGTGTGTGTGTGTGTTGTTAGATTTTCTTTTACTTTAGCTCTACGTTGGAACGCCAAAATGTTGTTGGTTGTTTTTGCTCTTTTGGGGGGCCCACGACCCAGCTTCCAAATAAGTCACACATGGAGGCTTTATTCTTAATTATGAATGCCCAGCCTGGCTTGTTTCTTGCCAGCTTTTCTTAACTTTAAATTATCCAATCTACATTTTGCCTTTGGGCTTTTACCTTTCTTCATATCTTTCATTATTTCTTACTCTGTGGCTTGCTGTATAGCTGGGTGGCTGTCCCCTGATGTCTTCCTCCTTCTCTGGCTACTTCCTCCCTCCCAGATTTTCTCTACCTTCTCTCTGATGCCAGCCCTGCCTATCCTTTCTCCTGTCTTGCTATTGGCCATTCAGTTCTTTATTGACCATCAGGTGTTTAGACAGGCAAAGTGACACAGCTTCACAGAGTTAAACAAATGCAACATAAACAAAAGTAACACACCTTAAAATAATATTTCCCAGTGTGTGTGTGTGTGTGTGTGTGTGTGTGTGTGTGTGTGTGTGTGTGTGTGTATGCATGTCTTTGTGTGAGTGCAGGTGTATTTGTAATGTGCTGTGGCCCATGTGTAGAGGTCAGAGGACAACCTCAGGTACAGGTTCTCACCTTCCAGTTTTGTTTGAAGCATGATTGATCTCTCTCTGTTGTTGGTTGTTGCATGTGACATGCCAGCTGGTTCATAAGCCTGCCTCCCATTTTATCATAAGAGCAGTATGTATGTTGTGAGCCACTGTACTTGAGTGGAGGTCCAAAGACAACTTGTGGAGGTTAGTTCTCTCCTTTTATCATCTGTATCCTGGGTCATTAGTCTTGGTGGCAAACAAGTTTGCCCATTAAGTTATCTTACTGGTCCCACATTGAGCTCTCTTATGTGGGTGCTGGGGATTCAAACTCATGTCCTTCCATTTGTGTGGCAAGTGAGTTACCCACTGAGCCAGCACCCTAGTTCCTACCTACTCTATATCCAGGTCTTTGCAAGGATGCTAGGTGGACATCTTTTTCAGGCCTCTGTGTAGGCTTTTTTCTCACCTATAAACCTTCCTCTCTTCTTTCCAGTCATGAAAAACAGATGTTGAGAAACTGTGTTCTATGTGCCATATCTGGCCATTCTTTATTCTATAGCTCTTGTGTACTATAACAAAGATTGTGTACTATAACAAAGATGAGCAGTTGGACCAAATCCATATGGTGCACAAGCACAAAACCATTAATTATCTTGCCATTCCAAGAAAGTCTGTTGGCTCTTACTCTGAACACTACTATCCTAAGGAGGCAGATTGACTTGTCACCTCTCCACGGCAGTACAGGAGCAGAAGCAGATCACCACCCAATTCACTGCTTCTTTCATTGAGAATGATTTGCTTTTATAAACAAAAAAAGTCAGATGAACTAGACAAGGCACTTAGTAACACAGTTGATTTGCAGTGAAGAAATGTCTTTATCTTCCTGTGCACCAGTAGGGCTTTGCTGTTGAGCCTAGCTCTGCTCTGAAAACCACACCTGATTCACACTAGTCTGAACCTCCAATATCATTGCAGGTCCAACTCAAATCCCATGCTGTCTCTGAGCAACCCCACTGCAAGATTCTTCTTTGCCCCTGTGACACTTACTATTATTATTTTCTATAATTCCAATATTTACATGGGCATTGGGATTTTCTTTTTCTCATGGAATTGCTCATGTCTGTCACTATGGCAGGGTAAGCTTTACTTTTCTTCTTATTTAACATAGTAAACATTTGTTGAGTCATAAATTAGTGATAGCTATAGAGTGCCTGGTCTGAGTCTCTCCCTGGAGTATGTACCTTGCACATGCTGATTTTATCATTAACCTTTGTCACCTCTTGGGCCACTTTTACAGGTGAGGAAGCTCAGACCCAGAGCCAGTAAGTCATCCAGAGCTAATAATGGTGGCTGTGACTATGTGAATGCTGCTAAGGTAAGAGCTTTCTGGAGGATAAGAGAAAGGTTCGGTTGAGTTTGTCTGGCTCCATCACTGCACTATTAACTCTTAACTGATGTTCTGTTTACCTGTGGGAACATGAACATGAATGGCTTATATTGCTGGTAAGTACAGAGTCCATAGTCTTACATCACCCGTCTCTAGTTCTTTGTATGTGGCATGAATCTGTATACAGAGGACAGATGTTGGGATGGTCTCAGGCCGTAGACTCAGATTGACCTAGGTCAAATCCCCCACATCTGCCATTTACTAATTGTGTGTTCTTGCCCAAGAATTTTAGACTCCTTGAATCTGTTTCCTCATCTGCAACTGGGAATACATGGTACTCATATTAGATGGCTTGAAAAAGCTATGCCAAGTTCTTGTTGCAGAGTGGGGGGACAAGCCAAGTACTCAAAAGATGGACATTGGTGTTATGAAGAATTCTCTTTGCAGATGTCCCTTGTGAGGCAGGGGAATGATACACCCTGGTGTTGGTAAGCTACTCTGTGAAGCTAATCACATGGTCTCTCGGGGACTTAGAAGGTCTTTGTGTATAAATCACAAGAGGGTGTTAATCAGTGCTTGACATTTTACTAACCAAGGTCTGAAAATCACCCCTGTGGAGAATTCAGCCATAGATACAGAAACCTGAAGCCCACACACCCCAGTTCTTTTTTCCTAGGGACTCATTCCTCTGGCTCAACTAGAAAGGTCTATTAGGAAGGTGTAGAGAGTCATTACAGAATATTTTTCAACGAGTTGCTCCTAATTGTGAAACACATTATTTAAAAACACATTAGAAAAAGATAATGTATGGAATTTAAAAGAAAAAAATGAGGCAAAACAAAGCTAAGAAAAAGCAAACAGTTGCCCACCAGCAGCAGATGAGAATGAGTCACAGACACTGGTCCCCACACCCACACTGCCTAGAGAGGAAAAACAGCCAGCAGAGGAAATAACTTCGCCTCCCAAGCTATGCAATTCCAAACATCAGATTATGATGTGAGTTTATTTCCTGATAGGATTAAAGGTAGATTGGTTGTCAAATTCAAAATATCCTCCTTTTTATCTGAAGCTTCAACCAGGAGAGGCTTTGCCTTTTTTCAATTGTTTTTTCAATTGATTATTCATGCAAGTTATCTTATCCAATGGGCCCTTCATACTGGGGGCTGCTGCTATTAGGGAGGAGAGGTGGTAGTAGTGGCGGCTTCACAAGACAGCAGCTGCCACTCTGGCCTTAAAGGGATCATGTTTTTCCCTAGAACCACCCGACTGAATATTTCAATATCTATTCTTGATCTCACTTTGAAGGCTGCTACCACTTGACCACTGAGGCTACTGATGGAGCCTCCAATTCACCCAGAGGAGGTGTGGTCTGGCTGCTTTGCTGAACCTAGGCAGCCCCTTGAGATGCTGCATCTCTTAGACCCATGAAGCATGGCAGGGGGCGGGAATGAAGGGAGAATCAAGATCCCCTTTCTTTCCCTTCCCATCGTCATAATTTATCCGTGGGATCTTTTGGCATGGACATCCTCTGTAATGTTCAGGTCGCCTTTCTGCGTGATTTAGTGCTTTCTCTTCCAGCCCTGCATCAGGGAGGCAGATCCTGGGTGTTATTTCCCAAGTGGCTTCAAGTAAGGTTTGGTCTATTGGGGATCAAAGTGAGGTACGTTCCTAGGACTTTGAATCTGAGTTAGGCAGACCATGGGTTTACTATTACTGAGATATATTCTCTTAGGGCTGGAGGCTGGAAGTCTGGAAGCCAGGGGTAAGCAGGGCTATGCTCTTCTCAACACTGGCGAAGAACCCTTGTGCTTTCATGGTGTTGATAACGCCAGCATCTTTGGTGCTCCTGTCTTGTCACTCTGCCTTCCCAGCCTCTGCCCCTACTCTCCATATGCCCTTTCGCTGTATGTGATTCTGCGTCATCTCCTCATGTTAGGAGGACGCCAGTCATTGGGTTGAGGGTACATCTGAAATCCAGCATAATTTTATGTTGAGATCCTTTCATTACATCTGCAAAGATCCTGTTCCCAGGATCACGTTCTAAAGTTCCAGGTGAACTTGAAAATTTGAAAGACTCTATTATGTACTTTAAAAACTAAGTATAAGTGAACAGGCTGTCTGAAGCACAGGTCACTTCTGCAGCAGCTCTCAGCACTGAGGACCATGATCTATACATCCAGCTTCTATTCATCAGTCTGACAGCAGTACTGTCTGCCTTTGCGCCTGTAGTCCAGAAGTGACATTGGCAGTCCTACGGCTGGCTCACCTTCCTCTGGCTGCTTGTGTAGGCCAATATTATTCTAATCAACTTTCCATAGAAAATCTCCTTAGTAAATTGCCCACTATGAATTTTGATTTTTCCTGGGTGGACTTTGCTTCACCTCCATGGTTTATAAGACATTCAGCAATATGCAAAAGAGTAAGGAATGACTTAGCGGGTGTTTGGAGCTTCATGTGTACGGTGTGGTGATGCATTGCCTTGCTTTTAAATTCCAGCACCTAATAAATGGGTGACCTTGAGGAAAGTCCTGAGTCTCTTGGTGTTGTGGTTTCTCCACTGTGAAAGCTGGTAGAGCACTGGAACCTCACCAACTACATAAGTTAAAAAAAGCAACAACGTACTCGACCAAGTCCTAGTATATGGAAAGTGCTTATTATGGCCAAGGAATAACCACACCAGGATGCCCTTGTTTTCACAGACTACAGTTCAAACCTGTCAGGACATATCTGTTAAAATTTTACAGATGTTTCTTGCCTTACATGTAAATGTGTGTATGTACATATGCCTGTGTATATTTACACACACACACACACACACACACACACACACACACACACACACACACCCTGAAAGTTAGATTTTAATGATAGAATGGTTGCCTATATGTCTACCCTATATGTAGTATGTTCGACATCATCTAGTTGTTCTAGTGGCATCTGGGTTCTCAGCATGGTGTCTAGATGTTTCCAAAAGGGAAAAGAAGCCTCTGCTCTATCATCGACCGACTTCCAGGCAGTGTTGTCTGGGTCTACAGGGGCATGCGCAACTTTCAGGTGTGATCCAACAGTTCTTCTTGATCAGTTGCTGTGGCTTCTGTTGAGTCAGGGGTCTGACAATGAAAGCTACATTTACTCTGGCAGACACTCACTCATGGGTTGTCACTGAATTAGGATTCTAAAGAGAAACAGAACCAGGATGTATGGATGTATGAGTGTGGTCTTGAGGTAGAATGCTCTCTTCTCTGGGAAGTCTTCCTTCTCATTCCTAAAGTCTTCAGTGAATGAGGCTCATCCACCTAATGGAGGGTAATCAGCTTCACTTACACTGAATGGGTGAACCACATCTACAAAGATACCTTCACAGCAACACCAACAGCCTGGCTGAGATGACACACAATGCTGATAGCACTGAACTGTGATAGACTCCCTTACTATAATGTAAAATATTAGGCCACTGGCCTGTGGCCTCATCTTTACTTAGGTTTTTCTTCTATATCTCTGAGCACTAAGCAATCTCTTCACTGAGGGGAATGAACCAATACTTCCACATGATTATGACAAAGAAAAAAAAAAACAAATAAGGAGTTCACCATCAAAATGGCCTAAACCCACACCATCCACATCATAACCATAGTGACTTGAGCTAAATCCAGCTGCATCTCATGGATTCTTTGAGGCTCTCTGTGTGCTCTGAAAGAGTAGTACTAGGAACCTGGTGGTGACCACAGAGGACTCAGTTCCTCTGCTAGGCTCTGTGTTAGAGGGAGACACAGGGGATCAGTGCATTTCCAAATGGACCACTAGGTGGCTTGAGTGATAAATGTTCCCCACAGTCTTGGTCACTGAAACATTTTGGCCCCAGTTGATGGTGTTGTTTGGAAAGTGTAGGAAGTGTGGCCTTGTTGGAGGAAGTATGTCACTAGGGGGTGGGCTTTGAGGTTTCAAAATCACCTGCCATTCCCAGTTTAGTGTCTTGCTTTGTGTTTTTGATTCAAGATGTAAGCTCTCAGCTTCTGCTCCAGTCACCATTCCTGCTGCCTGATCCCACACTCCCTGCCATGATGGATTCCAACCCTCTGGAACCATTAGCCCAAATCAACTCTTTTTTTTGCAAAATGTCTTGGTCATGGTGTTTTTATCAAGGCAATAGAAAAGGAACTAAGACCGCTACATAGTCTAAAAGGATGAAGGGATGAGAAAGGACCATCAGAAAGAATTGGTATTTAAGTGGAAGCAAGTAAATGAGAAGGTGCCCAGAACAAGCTTGAAAGTGATCTCAGGCTGAAGGATACATTTTAGAAGGCCAGATCAAACCTGGTGTTGGAAACGGCCACACTGGGGTCCCAGCAGCTCCAAGAGGGGGCCTGACTGAAGGAGCTGCAATGGGCAGGTGGGCAGGGGTCAGGGCAATCAAGGCCATAGTTTCTGTCTCAGAGAAGAGGTGACAGGTCCAGATAACATCGCAAACCTCCATAGGAATGAATGCTTAATCGGAATATGACGACTGGTAGATGGTTTCCTTCCATCACAGTTGCAAGGCATGAGAAACATCACCAATTAGCATTTGAATGTTTTTGTTTTTTTTTAATGAAACAAAAGCATCAAACATCCTAAAAGACAAATACTGGCTGCTTCAGTCTCTGAGCAGGGGAGCCCAAGCCCCCGGGGAGACATTGGCACAGTATGGAAAACAGCAGTATCCCTCCAAACCTCCCTTAGTAGACAGAGGTATCTTTTCTAGTATGTGGGTTATATTTCCCAGGGAGCTCAGAGACTGCATGTTTGCAATGGCAGAGCATTAAACACTAACATTTATAAATGGGGCCTTATAATCTTAATACCGCAAGTAAGGGAATTGGGAATTGTCCTTGGGAGCTGTTGGTGACAGTTTCCAAGGAACATGGCTATCTTGTGTGAACAGTCGTAATCCCCCCTGAAAGCTAATGGAGTGGTTATGTCTGCCTCCTTCCCAGTGCAAATACCCACAAGACTAGCTAAGACAGCTTTGTGTTTTGGGGCTTCGAATGGCATTCCCAAGGCTACTGTTTGGAAGGACTCTCTGGGTGGTTGCTGGTGGGATGTGGCTTTGGCTTTCTTGGCACTCTTGCCCAGAGTGCAGCTACCTTTGCTGTGTTGGCCCACCTTCTCTGGGATTTACATCAAGCAACAGCCCTCCAGCAACGTGCTGTGCTAACACACAGAGCAAAGGAACGATTTCTCAGTAATTTGATACTCAGTTCCTGGATTGCTCCTGGCTGCTCCATCAACATGTGCCTGGGAAGCCCAAACTGTACTTGCATAACTTTCAAGGAGATCAAATTAGTTCCCCCTTTCATTTTCATGCACTTGCTTGTGAATGGATCTCTAGTGCCCTGTATTATAATGAGCTGTTTCCCCAACGGTGTTGGGGTCCCAGGGGCAAGGGCAGTTGATCAGCCTTATATCACTAGAAATTGGCACATAGAAAGCCAGTAAAAAAAAAAAAAAAAAAAAAAAAAAAAAACAAAAATAAAGAAGGGAGTGGAGAAGGAGAGAAGGAAAAATAGACAAGTTCTTTCTGACCGAGCCTGTGTGTGTGTGTGTGGGGCGTTTATTGTATACTTGTATATGTGTGTGCTTGTATATAGAGGCTAGAGATCTATCTCAGGTGTCTTCCTCAGTTACTATCCACTTTCATTTT
This sequence comes from Peromyscus melanophrys, assembly GCA_902168415.1. Lineage (NCBI taxonomy): Eukaryota > Metazoa > Chordata > Mammalia > Rodentia > Cricetidae > Peromyscus > Peromyscus melanophrys. Next base: position 5,553 of record CABHPR010156562.1, on the reverse strand, counting down.
TGAAACAGGCTCTGTCACTGGACCTAGAGCATACTTATTCAGGCAGGTTGGCTGTCCAGCAAGGGCCAGGGAAAAAACTGTCTCCACTTCCTCAGTTCTAGGACTACAAGTGAACGCTATCACACCTGGTTTCCGGAGCGGGGGTTCTGGGGATTGAACTCAAGTCCCCATGCTTGCATAGCAACCACTTTACTTTCTGAGCCACCATTCCAGTCCTCATTTCTGACTCTTATCTGTAGGTATCCCAGCATAAAATACTGTTGGGGCCAGGGTACAGAAACAGCCAGGTCACCATCTTTGTCCCTCTGCCCAGCTGTCATTTGGAAACATGCGCCACTTCTAATCTCGTGCATAGCCCCTCCCCCCAAGTATTATAAGCCTCCGGAGGGGTTACAGCTGTGTTCTTTTCTACATCTGTGTCCTTCCTGCTCCCCATGGGAGACCTTTAGTCTCGAATTTCTCCACATTCTCTCATCATTTCTCTTGCATGAGGCATCATGGTCACTGGGTCCTTTCCAAAAGATCTGTAGATAATGTCGAACTCTTCCTTGTTCAAGCCAGCCTATGGGTCCAATTCACTGGGGCTTCTTGATACACACACACACACACACACACACACACACACACACACACACACAGCTTTATAGTCAGTACCTGTCTGATTAAGTCAACTCCTGGCATTGGATTCATAGAATAGAAAGCAGGGCTTCTCAGGTCCCCTGAGAAGGACCAGGGTTGAGTGTCTTGGCTGGAGATACTCAGATGTTTCAGGTGCCTTCTAGCTAGAAGGGTGGGGCAATGCACCCGTAGTCCACTCATTCTAAGCTTCTGTGTTCGGATGGAGTATCAGAATCTCAAATTATTTGAAAAACCAACAACCACAGATGATCAGATCCCAACAATTAGAAGAATCTCAAAGCCTGAACATGCTCAGGCCTTTTCAGCAGTGAGAACAGAACACATGGGGTTTGGGTGGCAGCCTATTCTCTCTATGACCTGTGAGGGTCAGCCCTGGCACCACCGTCATCTCTCTCCCTATTTTAGGTCCTTTCCTCTCCACCATGCTGGGGGGTGTGGTAAAGGTTTTCTCTTTTCAAATCAGGCATTCACTTTCGGGAAGATGGGATCTCTGTTGCTAATTTTTAGGACACGCTTGCAGTAGGGGACTCTCTGCAGCTTTGGAGCTTTATGTTTTGTGATGCAGTGAGTGGGATTTGCCTGTGGGTACAGAGGAAGCTCCCAGAGGCACACAAGGAGCCAGCTCTTCTGCTGTGTCTCTTGTGACCTCAAGCAGAACCCAGTGGCCTAAGGCCTAACAGGAACCTGTTCAGTTATAGCTGAAAATCTCTTTCTATCTAAAAAAAGAAGCAATGGGGACTCAATTCATATTTCCTTTCTTCTGGGGTTGCTTGCAGGATAAAGACCAGTTTAAGGTTCCGGCACCTTTCTCCTTTTTGTTTTTTTTTTTTTGGTTTTTCGAGACAGGGTTTCTCTGTGTAGCTTTGCGCCTTTCCTGGAACTCACTTGGTAGCCCAGGCTGGCCTCGAACTCACAGAGATCCACCTGGCTCTGCCTTCCAAGTGCTGGGATTAAAGGTGTGCGCCACCACCACCCGGCTTCCGGCATCTTTCTCTAAATGATTTTTTTTATCCTCAGTAAGATGCTCTTAAAGTTTAACTTTGCTTAATTTTGTGTGTGCCAACATAAGGAATCCCCAAAGTGCTACCTACTATTTTGGTGTGTGTGGGTTTGGGTAGGCCTTATCTACCTTTACCTTCATCTAAACATTGGGATGGTGCTGTAAGACAGACCTTACTGTCTATTCTTAAAAGCTGAACAATCAAGCTTAGAGAGATGGAGGTGGCTCTCCATTCATAAATGATCTTATTCTATCTCCATTCATAAATTGTCTCATGCTACCTTCATGACAATGGTTATGGATCTGGATCTGTGCCTCTCCCCTCCATTTCTTTGTTTTGTTTTTAAAGATGTTAAGTGCCTTGTCCCCAGACTATTAGCTAGGCAGTCATGGAGTCAGTGTGTGCCCAGCTCCTTTGGTCCACAGGCAGAGAGGTGCTCAGCAAACAGCAGGTGTTTGGTAATTACGCACGAAACAAGTGGGTTATTCCAAAGTCCCGGTTCTTTCCATTCCCCTTTGCTGCCAGGGCATTGTTATCTCTTCCAAGCTGATTGAGAAGCAGGTGGCCAAGCCCTGTCTTCTCCAGCCAGCTTTGGGCCATCCTGGTTTCTGTTACCTCCCTGTAACCCTGGCTCCCAACTGTATCTTTCGGAAACAGCATAGGAAACAGCCATTTCCCAGCTTCTCTTTGCGATCAGGTGAGAAGCTGTAGAGTGAGACTTCCTTTCCCTCAATTTCTCTGAAAGGTAAACAATGTATTCCTTGGGAGTTCTGCGTCAGCTCCTGACTCCAGATGCCAGCTGCACCCACGAATCACATCTCCTCATACAATGTGAGATCATATCGCCCTGGCTGGTTTTCATTGTGATGATTGAAACACATCCCTTGCCGTTCTTCACCGGTGTCCTTGGCATCTCCCACAGCTTCCCAAACATCATTTGTCTTGTTCAAGTTCTTCTGGGTCCAAAAATCAATCATAGATTTAGAGAATCATCACCCATAGTTGAGGATTAGCGTAGCTAAGCGGAGGGACAGACACTTCAAATCAGGGATGTGGTCTAGGAGAGCCTACAATCGAAATGGTTTTTGTCTAAAAACACTCAGAGGAGAGGATGTTGCAAGATATCAGATGAAGAAGCAGCCCAGCCCATAGCTTTTCATGAAGACTTTGCAGTTCAAACTAATGAGGAAATGCAGAATAAAATCTGAGATGAGCGCAACGGAGTTCCATTTGGAAATAAAGCCTCTAATAAAAGCCTTTTTCTGTGGTTTCAATCTCTCTCAGCACATTGGTCTTGAGCATTAAAAATAGAGACGAGTTAGACTGAAATTTTTTTTGGGGGGGTAGTGGGGTGAGGGAAAAATCACCATTTCTCTTTACCCTTCTCTTCCCACTTTCCTCCTAATTTTTTTCTTTTACTTTATATTTTGATAAAAATTAAGGTTTTGGAGGAGCGTAACAAATGATGGGTTTGGGGTCTCACGTTGCTCTCTCTTGGGACATACATACACTTGAGTGGCTCTTTACTGGGCCTCCATCACAAATGGAGTGTTTTTCACAGAATGCTATTTTTAGACTGAATTATAGGAAGTCTGCAGCATTAATAAATGGACAAGAAGCACAGAGCCACAGTACATGGTCCTATGCCAAGGCGAAGGCCAGATTGGCCTTTAGCCAGTGTACTGCAGATTGATGTTTCAACAGTGAAAGTAAAAACAGTGCTTACAAAGGAATGATTAATCAGCTGACAAACTTCCAGGCATTTAGTCCCCATTCTGGTTCCAGCTATATTAATACTAGCATATTTTGAACTTTATTGGTAAAGTCTTGGAGTCTGCAACTCCTAGGTGGGTTCATGGTGAGATTCTTAAATCAGCTGTAAATAATTTGAAGAGGTGAACACTGGACAGATGTTATTCTTCCACTGTCTCTCTAATGTAGTGGTTCTCAGTTTGTGGGTCATGACCTCTTTGGGGGTTGAATGACCCTGTCACAGGGGTCACATCAGACCATTGGAAAACACAAGTATTCACATTACAATTCATAACAGTAGCAAAATTACAGTTATGAAGTAGCAACAAAAATAATTTTATGGTTGAGGGTCACCACAACATAAGGAACTGTATTAAAGTGTCACAGCATTAGGAAGGTTGAGAACCACTGCTCTAATGGATGATGTCTGGTTATTTGTTTCTATGAGACTTTGTACGGAACAATATCCAGGAGGCTTCCTCAAACTCAGAGTTGTGGGAATCTTCTTCAGATGTGATACTAGCTTCCAGCAGCCTTGGATCCTTAGGCTGTTCAGTGTGGTTTCTTAGGTCCTCTTTGGTTTGAGGAACTGCCATCCTTCTCTAGGAAAAACTGATCTCCCTGTGTCATTTTGACATCACTTAGATGGGAACTATTTCCTAGCAGTTAGGATGTTGGGAGCCAGTCAGTAGACTTGTGTTCCTTTTATGGATGAACTCACAATCTCAAGCATCTTGGAAGAAGGAGGAAGAGAAGGAATTATGTGATGAAATTAGGGTGGCCATCATCTTCCAGTTTTCCCAGAACTGTCCCAGACTCTGATTCCCAGATCTGAAGAAGGTCTCGAGGTGCTTTCAAAGGGTGTGTTAGTTATCCCAGAGGGAAGAGTTACTAGCTTGTGCCTGCAGCAGGCCAAGAGAGGGCCCGGGTTTTGGATTCAGACTCAGATTCAAAGGCCAGTTCAGGCCTACATCGATGTGTTTCTCCTCCAGCTCAGCTCAGTGTTGGCACATTGATTTATAGAAGATGAGCTTAAAGGCTCTAAACACAAAAGAGTCAGTGTTCAAGGAGAGGAGAGGAAGGATGAGTACTTTGGTTTGGTCATTGCAGACTGTGTACATAGGTCAGGTTATCACAATGTTCCGCGAATGTATTTCGCCAATCGTGTTCCGGTTTCTTAAGTTAATTACAACAATGAAAACCTATAACTGAAAGTTATATGTTAGGTGAAACTAACAAAGCATACCCTTCTGGTACACTCCTCTCTCTGACTCTGAACATGGGTTTATTCTAGTCCATAAGACTGAAACTTCTCCCAAGACAGCAAGACAGAGAAGGCCAGCTCTCTCATCATCTCTGGACCAGTCATGCCAGACACCCTGTTTGTAGGTGGTCATTTAAGATGAACACACACAGGCTTCACAACATTCCATTCGGGATCACACAAAAACCACAATTCTTTGAAAATCTTAATTAAATGCATTCAAAGGGAATGCAGATGACGTCTCTAAACAAGGTCCAGGCTTACTGGAGGCTCAAGCCTGATGAAAAGCAAACCTCACTGTGGGCGAAGTGTCTCAGTATTGATACTTCCTGCATTAATAATATTTCAAACCACATTCATAATCATACAATTAGCAACGCAGTTCATATCATACAGCATGTGAGGGCTCTGCATTATTAATCACTCCAGTGTGGACTTTGAATCGAACACCACACTGTAATTTCAACTCTTAAGGTAAATGAGTATAAATCCAGGGGTGGGGAGCCTAGCAGAAAATCAAGTTGAGTACACAGTTCATATCTGCCTGGGGACCATTAAATAACAATGAGTGCCCTGTCCACAGCACCTGTGGGGATGACAGTTTTAAAGTCCAAGCTTGAGTGGATTTGGCTGGACTCCCAAATCCTGTGTGTGGCAAAAGATGATTAATGTCCTTGAAGGGCTTATTCAATCTCAGTCTCCATTTGCACCCCAAGGGTCAGTGTGATACTTTTGTGTCAATGGAGAAGACACCCTAAGGAGGGTCTTAAGAAGTCAATCTTATCTCAGTGTGGGGTTGTTCCAGAGTTTGTATCATCTACCCACCTTCACACTCCCATGTGTCTTCATAGGGATCTTTTTACCATTGGCCAAAGGGAAAAGCATGTTTCTCTCTGA
>CABHPR010156561.1:0-17597 GCA_902168415.1 Peromyscus melanophrys | reverse complement strand
AAAGAAAGAAAGAAAGAAAGAAAGAAAGAAAGAAAGAAAGAAAGAAATCGTACTACATAAACCCAGGGCACACCAAAATATGCAGTTTATTCTTCTCACTGTATTCTGAGGTTCTGAAGTAGAAGTAATTTGAGGACAAGGAAACACAACATTCTCAACTGAATTATTTTGTTTTATACCATTAAGATACAATGTAATAGTTTACAAATGAAAGAAAAACCCACTATGCTAGGATACTAAAATGCAATCTTATTTCATAAAGTCAGGTTGGTAGTTGTTCAAAGTGGTTTGCTTTGTCTGTATCCCTCAAGAATATTTATGAGACTCAGGTAACTCCTTGGTAAAATGATATGTTCTAAAATAAAAATGTACCGTTTGTAGGATACTAGCATACACTTCAAGTACAGAAGATAAAAGTATAATCCATTCAACGCATTTTCCTATATTAGTGTAAGAAGAGCACCGTTATCTACCAAGTGAGTTAATACTACACAAAAGGCATTCATTCCGTATAACATGCTTCATCGCACTGAGGACAGTAACTAACATTGAGCAAAACGGTTATCTATCCATCCAAAGGACGCACGGGCTAGAAGAGGGCTAAGGACGAACACCGATGATACATGTGGGTAAGTAGCAGATGCTCACCATGTTGAGCTTCCACGCTCCATAGGAACAACACTGATTTGCTATGAGGAAGGGGATGCCTCCTAGACAAGGGTACTCTAGTTGTTAATACACAGAAGCAGGAGAAAGCTAGAACACCGCTCTTCTCGAGACTAACAGGTTAGTGTCTCTAGGCACAGCAAGCAGCAGCAGTTAGATATGACCAGGTGCTCTGCAGGCTTCCGTGAGGTCTAGAAGGCCCATACATTACCTCAGAAGCTCAACTTTCCGCTGCATCTCACTGCACGTGATCTGCAAGTCATGCATCATGGCCTTCAGCTCTTCCTCCTTCTCTCCTTGAGAAGGTGTATCTTTTTGTTTAATTAACGTACTGACTCGCTCCCTCAACTTCCTAGTCAGCTCCTGAAGCTTTTGTTTCTCCAGTTCTAACTCTGCAATTGTGACCTGATGTTGAAGGTGTGTGTCTTGAAGGCCTAGGAGAGCAGCACTCTCCTCCAGGATAACTTCATTCTGCACACTAGCCTTTTCTTGATGTGGCTGAATTGTTCCGCGGAACCAGGCAATCTCATGTGCTTTTATTCTAGCCAGGAGCCGTGCGCTTCCCTGTTCACAGCATTTGGTTTCTTGTCTGCATTCTTCTATGATGTGGTGCATGCTCATGACCTTGGGTGTACACTCTTCTGGAGTCTGATGGAGTTCAAGCACCTTTTCATCAGAGACGACCTCCAGGTTTTCTGAAGGGGCTTCCCACAAGGGGTAGCTGTCATAGCTCAGGGGGGCTCTTTCCAACACCTTCTCCATCTTCCCTTGAAGTCTCAACACCAGAGCACTGAGCTCCTCATTTTCCATTTTGACCTCATCATAACTCTTCTCCAGGCTAAGGAATGTCTCCATCACCTCCTCCATCTTCTTCATCTCATCCTGCAGCCTGAAGACTTCAGCAGCGAGCTCTTTGTTGCTGTCCAGTGACTCATCATAGCGCGTCTCCATGAGTCTCAGTTCCTCCTGGAGACAGGCATTTTCTCTAGTGGCATCCTCAAATAACAACTTATACTTGGAAGATGCCTCGGGGATTCTCTCCAGCGTCTTTAGTTTCTTTTTCAGCACAGAAATATCAAAAAGTAGGTCCTGCTTCCTTTCAGAAGCCCGATCGCAGTCTGCACGTAAGACTGTTAGTTGCTCCTGAAGCTGGATGATCTGGCTCTTCAGGTCCCAGGATTCAGTCCTGGTGTCTTCACTATTTTCCAGCTCAGAAAAGCACTCCAGGGAAGCTTCTGACTCCTCGGTTTTGCCCTCCTGCCTCCGAACAGAGCTTGTCCCTGTGCTTCCCAGGTCCTGGGTCTCATGGCTTCCTAGGTCACTGAGGATGTGCTTGGAGGTGGCACTTTCTCCTTGCTTTACTTGTGATAAAAATGGCTCTGTTTGTTCCCTGGACCTTCCAGACATCTCGGTCATTTGCTCCTCCAAGCAAGATGACATCACTGACCCCGGCTCTAACTTTTTCAACCTCTGCTGCAACCTAGAAATTTCAGTAGCCATTTTTGCATTTTCCTTCACTGCACGCTCATGAGCTCTCTGCAGGCTGACGAGGACATCTCCATTTTCTTCCAACAGCTGCTCCCCTTGCTGAAGTAGGGACATGGCTCCATTTTCTTCCGCCTCTTCCCCCGCCATTACCAGGGAATGAGCACTCTGAAGCCCCGAGAGAGAGGCCGCCTGTTGCATGCCCTTTACTGTATTCTGAAGCCTGCGGATTTCTGCTCTCAGCTCTGCCTTCTCTAGATCTGCTCTCTCATGGCTCGCTCTGTGGGCGCTCTCCAGGGCCGCAAGCTTGCCTAGCATATCTCGCCTCTCTTGCTCATGCTCTACCTGTAGCCTTTCAAGCTGCTGGCTGGCCAGCTGCTCCGAGGCCCCTGTCTGGCATAGCTCTCTCTCCCTCAGCTCTCTCTCCCGACTTCTCTTCAGCTCAAGCATCTGCTCAGACAAGAGCCTGTGCTGGCCCTCAGACGTGTTCCGTAGGTCTTCCAGGTCTTGCAGCAACTGATCTCTTTCCACGCTCAGGCTGGTCAAACGTTCCTTGTACATCTCCTCCAGCATTTCCCGCTCCTGGTTCAGGACAAGAGCGGTCGCCTTCTCCCTCTGGAGCGCCTCCTTCAGCTGCTCCTGGGCTTCTGTGCACTCCTGACTGAGCTCATCCTTCTCAAACTCCCACTGGGATCTTTCTTCCAGGTGCTGGTCCAGAAGGTCCTTCAGCTCTTGGCGGTAGCGCCCCTCCAAGCTTTGCAGAGTGCGTTCGCAGTGCTCAGTGACTTTCTCACAGTCAGCCTGAAACTGGGCTTCTATCTGAGAGGCTCTTCTATTACACTCTGTTTCCATTTTTTCCCTAAATGTGGTCAACATACAGCATTATTGAAAGTGCTGTCAACTCCGGAAGCAAACCCAACATTTTCCCATGCACAAAGGAGACTGCTGGGCAAACCATGGGACCACTTTCTACAGTGCTCTGATTCCTATGCGGTTCAGGTGTACTGGGAGGGGAGCTCTCCTCTGGGAGCTAAGGCTGGTGGCCATCAATATGGAAAACTTATCTTTCTCTGAAGCAAGGGGAAACTTACAAAACCAAATCCTTTTATATACCCCGGATGTACTTATGTGGTTTAAACCGATGCCTTAAACTGGCCTTTCACATGAAATGACCCAAGACACAGTGACCTCACTCCTCATCTGGGAAATACTTATTCGTTTGGACAAAGAAGGCATTGTAGGATTTCAGTTGCATAAATCAGGCATAATAATAACTGTCTTCCGCTTTTTTTTTATTTAAACTTATTTTATGTGCATTGGTGTGAAGGTGTCAGATCCCCTGGAACTGGAGTTACAGACAGTTGTGAGCCGCCATGTGGGTGCAGTGCTCTTAACTGCTAAGCCATCTCTCCAGGCCCCCCTGTCATCTGCTTTTGCTTCTTACTTAATGAAGCAGCAGTATATTAAAGAAGGTGGGAAGCTCAAAAATCTCTCAGTTAGACCTGAGATTTCACACAAGGAAGATAAACACAAAATGGCATTTCATAACAGGGAGGGAACATAAGTATGTCCGGAATGCAGTTTATAAATAGCTTTTCTCAGAAAGCAACAGCATCGACGCAGGAAGGCTCTGGTCCTCATCTGGAGCACAGAGAGACAACAAGTCTCATGCAGGAACAGATCCTGCAACTGCCCGCCCTTCCCCACGTGCACATCCATCACAACAGTTCCAGTAACCCCAAGGGAGGCTCCCGGGTAAATGAGGCAAAACTGGTTGGATTAATTTTTAAAGAACCAATTAGATCTACGGGCTGCTCTGCGTCCACCATGCCCCCAGTCCTCTCTGACTGGCAGGAGATCCCCGAGAAGCGGTGCCCAGGCTGTCGCAGTTCCCTTCACTTTCTTACCTCCCCTCTTGAAGTTCCCTCTGGTGACGTTCCAGGAGCTCTTTCCTCAGCTCCTCTTTCTCAAGAGTGTGCTTCTCCACGAGCCTCAGCAGCTGCCCCTGGTAAGATTGTTCCAGGTCCTTCGTCAAGCCCCTCACCTTCTCCTCGGTCCACGTAGCACCCTGAGCGAGCCCCTCTCTCTCCCGCTGAAACTGTTCCTCGGCCTGCTGCAGCCTGGCCTCGAGCTCCCGTTCATGCTCCAGCCGCAGCTCCTCCTGGAGCTGAGTCTTCTCCTCATCAAACACCAGCTGTAGCTGCCTCTTTTCCTCCTCATGCCTGCAGCTGGCCTCGTGGTGGGCCTCCTTCAACACCGCGGCCTGCCCTTGGAGATCAGCGATCTCCCCTCGAAGGTCACTTATTTGTGTCTCCAAGGTGTGCATTCCTTGCTCATACTTTTGCTTCATGGCCGCCTGCTCCTTCTCACAGGTGACTCTGGTTTCATCCAGCTGTTTTTCATAATGGTGCACCTAGAACCAGACAGTGAAGCCGCGGGATGACTGGGTTCTAGGCTGTGCGAAGGGAGTGGGGGGGGGGGGGGGGGGGGGGGGTGGCAAACAAGTGCTTCTGACCCACGGGACACTCTTGATTTCTCATTCTGACTGAAAGCAACTTAGTTCAAAATGACCTGAAGTAAAATACTAAGGCCAGTAAGGTCCGCTTTTATTTATTTAGGTGTGTATGTGTATGTGTGTGTGTGTATGTGTGTGTGTGTGCATGTGTGTTTGTACACGTACAAGGAGAGGCATATGCACGTTTGTGTGTGTGTGTGTGTGTGTGTGTGTGTGTGTGTGTGTGTGTGTGTGTATGTGTGCGTGCACATGTATGGGGGCAAGAGTACAACCACAGTGTCATCCTTAGGCACGATCCACCTTCTTTTTTTCAGACAGGTCTTTCATTGGCTTGGAACTCACTAAACAGGCTAGGCTGGCTGGCCAGGGAGCTCCAGGGTCTCTCATGGAACTACCAATTCCTTCCCGACTTTGTGTTTGACATAGCCCGCAGGATGCCTTACAGGGTTCAAGAAACATCTGAAGACTTAAACCAAGGATTCTAAGACCCTAAGTTTGTAGTAGGAAAGAAGAGGTGGGAAGGTGAAAGGGAGGACACGTGAGGCTCCACTCAGTGATCAGCAGAGTTATTCAGAAACCAGTAAAATTCAAGTGAACACAGGAGAGCAGAGGCTGGGAGATGGCACTTGGTAAAGAGGACCTCAAACCTACATAAAAACAGCTGGGCGTGGCGACAATGCCACCCATAGGGAGGCAGAGACAGAGGGTCCCTTGGGCAAGCCGGCTAGCTAGACTAGATGAGTGGGCGGGCTTTGGGTTCAGTGAGAGACTCATCAAGGAAGACATCGGATGTCAACCTCCAGCCTTGACATGTGCTCTCGAACACTAACGTGCATACACATGTAAACATGCATACCACATACCACGTGCAAGAAAACAAAACAAAACAAAACCCAAAACATAGTGAAGGTGAGCAGCAGTCAGGTAGTGAAGGACTGAGGGCCAAGGATAAGAACTCGTATCTAGTCCAGAAAGTGGCCCTACATCAGAGAAAGTGTTTTGTTTTTTTGTTTTTTAATTGGGCTATTTTTAAACAGGTTAAAAACAGCATAATTAGTATATTACAATATGAGAAGCTGAGCACATTGCATTCCGGACGATTTTCTCCTTGTCCGCAGTAAAGACCAAAGGAAAATCATACCATGGAACAGGCCTTGACCTCAGCCCCCAAACTCCAGAAGACATGCATGGGAAGCACTGGTCCGTGAGGACAGAGCCACAGGAACACAGTGTACTGATAGGACCCTCAGCCACCAGTGATCGAGACTGGGAAGCAGGGCTCACCTTCTCTTCCAGCTCCAGCCTCAGGTGACCCAGGTCCCTGCGGTGCTGTTCCTTCATCTGCTCGATGGCCAGCTCCGCCTCGATGCTCATGTTCAGCGGATTGCATTCTTCAGAACCAAGTCCCATGTTCATCGGATTGCATTCTTCAGAACCAAGCCCTGCAAACACAAGACACACCTTTAATCCCAGCACTTGGGAGTCACACGCCTTTAATCCCAGCACTGGGAAGGTTGAGATAGGAAGTAATATGGCTGGGCAGAGAAAGGAATATAAGGCAGGAGGAGACGGGAATTAGGCATATTGGCTGAGGACTCAGAGGCATTCAGTCTGAGGATTCGTGGAGACCGGAGCTTCTCTTTTCAGGCTCTTGCAGGCTGAGGAGTTGGCAAGTTAAGAGGTAGCTTGCTCTGTTTCTCTGATCTTTCAACGTTCACCCTGGTATCTGGCTCTGGGTTTTTATTAAGACCAATTAGGATTCGTGCAACACCCACTGACCCTGCCTCAGGGTCTGTCCCTGGCACATTCTGGCATCTGTCGAGGGCTGTGGCTTGACAGGGCAACAGGAGGAAGAAGGGGAATAGAGTCTCCTGAATACAGGCAGTGTGCAAACCTTAGCAGAATCCATCTTTTTAAATGATTTATGGGCGTGTGTGGAATATGTTGGCTGAATGTGAGCTCTCAGTATAAACGCTATGTGATAAGGACATAGCCACCAGCCTTTTGTCTATCCAGAAACTGCCCAGTGACAAATTCAGAGGGATAATGTCGCAGAGGAACAAATAAATGGCTAGTACCCTTGTTGCTGAGTCTTATGGGGCTAACTTCATGGGCCAAGATGTCTAATCCATCCCCAAGGCTGCACACCATTGTCTTACTGTCATAAATTTCCTGGCGTCTAGGTTACTTTCACCTTCAACAATCAGCTACAAATAGGGCATGAGTCAGGGGTATGGGTGCAGACAACTGGGGAGGAGATTCTCAGCACCTTCAAGGGAGTTTGGTTTTCCCATTGTCCACAATAAGGACCAAGGGAAAATGGAAAATGTGAGCAGAAGTTGAGGAGTGAGCTAGCACAAGGTCAAATACGTCTACTGCTAGGTAGAGATGTCTTAAGGCAGTGAGACGCAAATAGATTTTTCATCAGAAGACACACAAGCAGATGGAGGATCGTTCCTGGGTAGCGTTCTAGCAGCTGGGATTGACAGCCTTGCCTTGGGCTTTCTCTTCATATGTTCTGGCACATCCCCACTCCAAGATGGCAGAGTTTCTTGGAACTAACTCCCAGCATTCGGGTGGACAAGCTACAGTAAGTGAGTCAAGGATTAGAGAAGAGGACTCACGACTTCTTACACCTCCTCCCCAGCTACCTGGTGGTCCCACAGCAGAGGCCAGCGAAGGAATAAACCACCTTCCTAAGAACCAAAGGGGAGGGGGAGGCTACAAAGAGCACCAGAACCCACAGGAGCCCTACTGAAATGAAAACCCAACACACTGAGGAAAGAGGCAGGCCCCAGGCAAAGAGCTGAGCGTGACTGTATTGTGGTAACCAAACAGGCCTGCCCCTCCACCTTTGCTACTCACTATCTCCCTCAAAGCCACAGGCATTAGCTCTTCACTTATTTGCTGTTCTGCAGAGGCAAATAAGGCATTTAGCTTAGCCAGCCTATGAAAATCAGTTATGGGTTCTGTGGTGTGTGGCTGGCTAGCTCCTCCAAACCATCTTCATACCAGGCAGACACTGGTGGGGAGGAAAGAGTCAGCAATATCAAAATCAGAAACATTTTTATAAAGAGCTCAAGGACAAATGGAAAACCCAGCCACAAGTGAAACAGCTCCAGAAGTGAGACTTGCCAAAGTCTCTCTCTCCCTGGATTCCAGGATGCCCGTGTTCAGCAATGCCACACTCAGCGTGGTTCTAAAAACTAGGTCAAACGCAGATACCAAAAAGATTGTGTGCAAACGTGTTTACCTTGGTTGGGCTCAACGCCACCGCTGTTACCATCAAGTTCCTCTGACAGCGAGTTCTTCAAGGGGAGCCTGAACACTTTGCCTTGGGCACGATATTCTTCCAGCTCCGACTGGAGTTCATCCACTTGGTCTTGTAACAGCTGGAGTTTAAGAACCAACACCAGTCTTAACGCGAGGCACCAAGAGTGCAACCAACAAGAAAAACAAAGACACTGGGTAATAGCAAAATAGAAACCTTTGTGCTTCAGAAGACACCAAGGAAGTGAAAAAGATGGGGGCCGACGGGAGAACTCGGAGGTTAAGAATCTGCCTTGCTCATGCACGGGACCCGATTTGGGTCCCCAGCACCCAAGTCAGGTAGTTCACAATCACCTGTGACTCCCACTCCAGGGGGACCTGACCCCCTCTTCTGGCCTCTGCGGGTACTGCACTCATGCGCATAAACAACACAAACACATATACACACAATGAAAAATTAAAAATATATTTTTTAAGAAAGTAAAACAACAATGCAGGTAATTAGAAGAAAGTTTCACTAACTATCAGATAGGGACTTATAACTAGAATTTGTAAAGATTATTAGAACTCAAAAGACAGGGAATTCAACTAAAAATGGGAAAGACTATAACAGCTCACCAAGAAGATCCACAAACAACCAGTAAGTACATTAGAAGATCTTCAACACTGTTAGCTATCAGGAGAATGATAAAATCCAGGACGGTGTATGAAAGATGTGGGGGTATGAAAGATGTGAGGGAGCTGGGACTCTCATATGGTGAAAATAACATGGCGTCACCACCTTGGAGGAGGCCTGCCATTCCTAAAAGTTAAACATCGATTTATCTTTGGCCCAGTGGAGCACTCCCAGACAAATAAACCTCAAAAAAAAATAAAGTATATGCTCATCCAAATATCTACACAGAAGCATCATTATTCATGATAGCCCCCCAAAACCCAAATGTCTATTAACCGATTAACAAAATGTAACATATCTATACAACAGGACTTTATTCGGCCACTGGAAGGAACAGAGCACAGATACATGTAACAACATAACAAACATGGACAGTGTCACCAACTGAAGGCAGCCATTTACAAAGGACCATTTGTTACATGATTCCATTTCTATGAGAGGGAGAGACAGAAATCAGACCAGTGGCTGCCTGTGGTGGGGTGGGGGCGGTGAGGGGGACAATAAGGAGCTGGCTAACGTGGAGCAGGGGTTTCTTGGGGAGACGACAATGTTCTCACATTGAGTGTAGTCGGGGACACTCAGCTGTTTGAATATAATTAAAGACACGGAATTGTATACCTCGAATGTGTGGAACGTATGATCCACTAAGCAGTTATGAAAAGATGAATTAATTGGGAGAATTCTGAAGGTATCAGTAACAGATTTACTGACGATTCATTCAATTTAGAGACAACTAAAACAAAAACTACATGACTAGACCCAAGAGCTAAAACTTAATCACAAAGGCAGCAGAGAAGTGTCTGTCATTTCTTAGGTGTGCACACACACACAGCTCCTGAGAAGGCAGGCTAGAAGCAATCCCTGAGGTGACAGATTTCCTCATCTCTGCACAAGTACAAATTGTATCTAAAACAACTAGAACTCGGTTTCACTTACCTTGTTAAAAAAGTTTTTTTTTTTTTGGTTTAAGAAAAAAAAAAATCAAATTCCTAAGCTTAGGGGAGTTAATTTAAGAGAGACTCCTATTAATCATAAGACCAACTGAACTGGAAATGGCTATGTGTTTAGTATGTCCCTGGCTCCGTTCTAAGATTCTCTCTGAACCTCCACAGCTGCCCTTTGGGTGGGCACTCATTTTGCCACTGTGCATAAAGGAAGTTGAGGCACACACAGACTTCAGTGAATGTGGCCAACCAGCGCTGGGGCTGGATTTGAACCTAGGCCCTCTGCCACTCACCCTGCACTGTTGCTCATATTCACTTCTCATCTGCGCCAACCTCTCTTCTTGAAGAAAGAATTCAGCACTGGTGGGATCGAGGTCACCAAACTAGAGAGGACAAAGAAACAAAGCTGTCATTCTTCCCAAGGCCCCTTCTTTGACCTATTACATTCCAAAGATCCCAGCTTCTGCTGTCACCCGAGCTCCGAAATACGCCAGGAATGCGACATTTAAGCGGAGACACCACCAACCGGAAGAGGAGGAGAACACCCAAGAGCGATGTGCTCCGCTTGGGTCGGGAGCCCATCTCCGTGCCAGGCAATGCTTCCCCTCATAGCCACTCCTCTAAATTATATCCCGGGAGGTTACAACTTCCTGTAGGTATCCAAACAGTTCCCTAATAAAAATGTTCTTGGCCTTGCCTCTGCTCTTTCGGGTGAGGACATTTTGAGCAACTCATCGGGAAATCAGAAGTAGGCAGACCCACCTTTTCTGCTAACACATTTTCCAGATTGCGCTGAAGTTTACTCGTCAGGGTCTCATACTCTGCCAGCTTCTCCGCATTTTCCAGAAGCTCATTTTCCAGGCGATTGTTTTCCTTGAGGAATTTGGTAAAATAAGCATAACACAAGTCAGAAATCAGGAAACCGGTTTACCATTTTATATGAAGTATTAAGCCAAGGCTTGAGATGAAGAAAACCCATCTACCCTGGAAGCTAGAGAAAACCAGAACCAAAATATTATTAAAAGGTTGATACCTAGCTCATGATCTGAAAGTCTGCTTTTAAAGAGAACCTGATAAAATTGTGCTGTTCCATGCCTGAGCTACGAACAGGCCCACGTGGATACTGAGCATTTGAAATACATCTAGAATCAACTGAGACATATGCTGTCAGAGGAGTATGCACACTGGATCCACACCGTAAGTGACAAATACGGAAGACAGCTCAGAGGGATTTGTGTTCCCTGGTTCCACTTCAAAATGATAATGCCTTGTAGATACTGAATTAAATGATTTGAAATTAATTTCACTTTTTAATATAGTTATTATTTTTTAATATGAAAATTTTACTTTGACAGCAACACTTTTTTTTTTTTAAGAAAGTACATATGTGGCTTTATTTTATTTCTACACAGCATTAGAGTGGAGTATTCTGAATGACATTCTCGATGTATTGTTGAATGTAAGAACCTGGTTATAAAGTACTTTTTCTAGGGCTGGCATGAGCCGGCTCAGTGGGTAAAGACACTTGCCACCAAACCTGCCGAACTGAGTTGATGCCCCGAGACCCACATGGAGGAAGTTGAGAACTGACTCCTGAAAGTTATCCTCTGACCTCCACTCACGCACGTCAGTGTGTGTGTCCACACCAAACAAATCATGTTAAAAAGAGACACCTTGTCTAGCTATAGCAAGACACAGAAGAACTATAAAAAAGAGTAAACCCAAAATCAATTTTAATTAATGAGCATTATAGTTTAGAGCTCAGTTATAGATAATTTTGTTGAAGGAAACAGAAGTTACATATAAATGGCTCAGGATTTATATGTATAAGCAAATTATAATACAAGGACACACCAACTAAAACTCACAAACTTTATTACCATTAAAAAGAAAAGATCTTTCACAGTACATTTTAGAAAGGTGTCATCCGCATTTGTTTAAAAAAAAAAAAAGAAAGAAATATAGACTTGCCATTTGACATATTTTCTTTTCCAGCGTTAAGGGCTGATTGGAAGAATGCTATTTTCCAAGTACATTTTGCCAAAAGGATAGAGAGCCAGTATATTTTTAATGTATTCTAGTTCACACTCTCACATATAGCAATATGGAGTTACAGAAGAAAAAAAAAAAAAAAAGTTCTTAAAACATTAAAAAAAAAAATACTAGCTGTGGGGGGTGGGTAGTGGCACATGCCTTTGATCCCAGCCCTTAACCAGTACTCGAGAGGCAGAGGCAGGTGGATCTCTGTGAGTTCAAGGCCAGCCTGGTCTGCAGAGTGACAGCCAGGATCAGCCAGGGCTGCATAGAGAAACCCTATCTTGAAAAACAAAACAAAACAAAAAAACAAAGAACAACAACAACAAAAAAACTACCTTCTCCTAAAACGCCAACTCTATTATTTTAGTCTCTCAAGGAATAGCTACACTCAGATGCTGACCTGATAGGAGAGAGCCCTGCATGCCAGACACCCCCTGCTGCTCTGGATACCGAGTCACACACTGCCACTGAGCGCAAGGGACAAGGTAGACTGCAGGAGGAAGGCCGGGGGTACAAACAGCTACAGCAGTAGAGGCACAATCTCTTGACAACAAGACGGGAGGTGTAGTGGAATGGAAAGGGAATACGGCCTGTGGTGCTGGGGACATGGCCAAGGGGTATAAGGAGGGACCGAGAGCTCACGGAAGGCGCAGTGGGAGGCCCAGGGCACGGGGAGTAGCTGGTAGGAGCCCCGGTTAGGGGGATGTGGACGAGCACCCTGGCAGTGCCCTTGACGGCTAGCTCTGTCTTTTTAAACGGGCATGTTTGCACCTGTCTGTAGTTGAGTTCACTCCGATGGATGCATGGAGGAAAGGACTGCTGAGGACACCCATTATCACCCGAAGGGCCGCGGTGAATCTGGAGCCTAATCAGAGACCGCGGACATGCAGAGGAAGGGGTCTGTCTAAGAGGTGTTTCAGAACACCATCCTGACTTCAGAGTGGCGGCACTGAGTGGGCCCGGCTGGGAATTTTAACTTCAGGGGCTTCCAGCAAGTGATGCTGCTGCTGCTAACCAAAGGGAGACTTCAGGGGACAGCAGAGACTGGCATTACCTTGGCCTCTCCTCCATTGTGTGGACCTGGGGGGCTCCTCATAATAGCAACAGGAGCAGACACTATCCCCACACCTGCAGACACCTTACTTGTACCATCTGCTATGACATCTACACCAGGGTCAGAAGAAAGCTGTTATGTGCCCACCTGCACCTTAGGAAGCAGGCTTGAGCAACTTCATCAAGGCCTTCCTGTCTGCAGAGGGCCCTAGAAGCCTGGTACTATACTGGTAATCTGGTATGAGGGTCCAGAAAAGAGGAGGGCAGCTTACTCCACTGGGGCAGAGGGAGGAAGGGAGGACCACAGAGGAAAGTCACATTTGGAGGTCCAGAGGATGAGGATGGGGGACAGGTAGGAAGGGGAAAGGGAGGCTGAGGCTGAGGACAAGCTTAGAGAGCAGCTTAGGGATTGAGGATGTCAGCCAGGTCCCAGGCAGTCCTGAGGAGCAGTTGTAAAGGCAGCTAGGAAGAACAAGCTATACAAATAAGCACTGGTCCATATACCAGACCCCGGGCCTCCTGCAGTCCCCAAGGCTAGCAAAGCCACCACCATGTGCCGGCCACGACAGTGAGAATCCCTGGGTTTAGCCCTAGGCAGACTCATGCTCTTAGCAAACAGGAGCATTCTGTGTGGGTCCCCAGCATGGACCCAGGTCGCAGGGCTAACAGAAAGACTACCTTCAGGGAGAGGGCAAGGCGGTCCCGGATGTAGTTCTCTTCTGTCTTGGCCTTTTCAATTTCCCGCTCCAGCTCTACCCGCTGCTTGGCCACCTGCTGCAGGATCTGTTCCCTCTCTTGACGGAGTTCGTTCTTTAAGGCTGCTATGCGCTCCTTGTATTCTTCATCCAGCTTCCTGTGAGGAGGGGCAAACGATAGGTGGCCTTTAGGTCCCTTGGAGGAAGGTATGTGAAGATTCCAAAAACTGGAGACGGAGGCGCAGAGTCAGAGAGCACGCTGGGGCAGTGTCTAAAGTGTTCTGCCTTCCCGGAGGCTGGGCCAGACCTCTGCAGTCAGATGTGGCCCCTAGCTGTTCCCAGCCTGCCCTGAGTGGGGCTGGGGGAGTGGGGGGACAGCGGAGAATGGGGGGAAGGGAAGTGGGACCCTGACCTCGCCCTTCTGGCCACACCTGAGGTTGTACTCGTTCCTCCGCTCAATGGCCGCATGGTGATCGTCTACTTCCGAAGCCATCAGCGACTTGAGCTTCTCCGCCTTGTCCAGGTCTGACCGTAGCTTCTCTTTCTCTCTCACCACTTGGTCCACTCGCTCCCTAGAATTAGAAATCAAGTGAATTAGGAGCAAGCTGTTTCTAAGCGACCAGGAGACCCAAAGAGGCTCTCATCTGGCTTGCTTCAAAACAAACACAAAACCAAGACAACCAAAACCTTCCCCAAACAAAGATGCCTTCCACAGTTCCCTTCAGAAGCTCCAGCCAATCAGAGCACCAGCTTGCTTCCCTCCAGCTGAGAAGGCTGACTGTTTAACAGTTAGACACGAAGGACGGCCACACTGGCCTGGGGACAGGAAAAGGCGCCAGGTGACGGTGGCATGGGAGACAAGTTGTAAAGGGAATGGGCCAGGCAAACCTTCTGCTTGACTTACAGTAAGTGCCGGATCTCAGCCTTGAAGCTGGCCAGAGCTGCCTGGTGGATGCCGTTCTTGGTAACCAAGAGTTCATTTTCAAGAGCCAGCGTCAGCTCTGTCAGGTTGACATTCCCATCCAGGCTGAAATCCAAGGCCTGGGAATCAGAATACGACAATAGAGTCAAAACAAATCACAAGCCCAGCTTCAGAAAGCGTGTAGACGCAGACTGAAGCCAGCCTAGAGACCTGGGGGGGGGGGTGTCCCCCTCAGGGACAGCTTTCATCCCGAACACACTTTTCTTAAGGAAACCAAGCTTGTATCTCATGATATTCCACCTGACATTGCAAACAAACTCAGGAGTGTAATTTCAAGAGCTAAGAGCTTTCTTATGTCAATAATTTAAGATTTTAAAAAAAAAACCATGGAACTTCATCAGCCACAGGCTTCTGGTAAAGCAGGCAGGAATAGTTATCTCTTATCTCTGAGATCTCAATGAACATTAAGGCATTAAGGAAAAATCAAGTCAAGTGAGTTTCACAAGATAAACTGACACCCCCTTCCCGGGATTGCCAGTTGAGAGGCCACACCTTCAGGATCTCCTGGCTGTTCTCAACACCTTCTTCCTGCCAGGTGTCCAGGATCCTCTCCACAGATGCGTGGCCCATCCCATCATCCAAGCAGGAGAAGACCCGGAAGCCAATGGTACTTGTCATCGCCGACGAAGTTGTGGTCCGCCGTCCACTCTCATCAAAAGACTAGAAGAAGAAAGAGTCGTAACCAACTAAGGTGGGTCCCAGACATTCAGCTGGATACTGGTTAAGACTGGGACCACCAGTCCTGGCCACAGAGACAGAACTGAATTTACACAGTTAGAGGTGGGGGTAGGGAAGCCATGCTGTGCCTTTGATCTGTGGTTCCCAGTGAGTCAAGCCAACAAGCTTATCAGAAAGAACTGGTGTGGGAGAGCTGGCCGCAGATGAGAGGCACGTCTACTTGATACCAGGTTTCTTTTACCCCACGCTGCCATCAAGAGGCATAATTAGTGGCCTTCACACTCTGTAATTTATGGCCATTTCTCAAGCCATCCTTTCCCTTCGAATGGCTCAGTCTTTCTCATTCTCTAGAATACTTTCTTTTCTTAGTATTTCACTTTAGACAACAGATTAATTCGTTCAGAATTACTAAATGGGTTTTTAACACTTATTCTGGAAGAAAATATTCCGTTGGTTTCTCTTTTCTAAGATAGGTTGCACCATGTAGCCCAGGCTAACCCCCAGCTTGCATTGCTGCTCCTGCCTCTGCCTCCGCCTCCCTGGAGCTGGGATGACAGCTATGCACCACCACACCCGGCTCTGCGCACTACCTCTCACCTGCATAGAGAGATGCCGCTTTAGTTGTCTATAGGGAGTAGATGCTGACGGTGTGAAGGACTTCCCCGTTTTGAACAGACCATAGAAAAAGTCTTCCACACTCATTGTGCCATCGGGGTCGAGACCGAGGAAGACCTCCTCCAGCATCTAGGCAAGAGCAATTGCATGTTTTAAACACACACAAATACCACATGCACAAGACGCTTCTGGCCAGTAGAAAGGCATCCCACTGTTGACTCTAGGACTCTAGACATAATTTTGTCCCTAGTCACATTTAAAAGAATTTCCCTCTCCCGAAACGATGTGCTCCCTTCTCACTCAAACAAAATGAAAGTTCATTTTCAACATCTCCATAATATTACACAATTTAGCAACCAATGTTTCTTCCTTTTGTTCATCTTTCCAGGGCAGGCAGCTTCAAATGTCACAGGTATCATTATTACAAATTTAAAAAATTACTTAATACCTACAGCTCCTAATCCTGACAAGGTGTTAGCTGGACGTTCCTTATGCCTTCAAACGGTGGTGGTTCTGAGTGATTGATATCTGGCTCATATTGAAATTTTCAGATCGGCGTGTGTGACAGCTAGTGCTAATTGTTAATTTGACAGGATTTGGAATAACCTGAGGGGCCCCTGGGCATGTCTGGGGGGGCGCGGTTTCTCCTGATTGCATTAACCGGACTGGGAAGCTCTGCCCACTGTGGCAGGGATCCTGGACTCTCCAAGTGGAGGAAAGTGAGCTGAGCAGCAGCATGCGTTCATTATTACCCGTTCCTGATCATGAGTGTGATATGACCAGCTGATTCAGGACCCTGCTGCTCTACCATCCGTGCCATGACAGACTGTGCCTTGCATGGTGAAGCAGAATAAACCTGTGCTGGGTTGAATGAGAATGACCTCCCCCCCCCCCCCCACACACACACAGGCTCCTATCTTTGAATGCTTGATTCCCAGTGGAAATGTTTAGGAAGGATTAGGAGGTGTAGCCTTGTTGGAAGGGGTGTGTCACTGGGGTTGGGCTTTGAGGTTGCAAAAGCCCACCTCAGGCATAGTCTTCCTCTCTCTCTGCCTGCTACCTGCAGATTAGGATGTAAGCTCTAAGCTACTGCTCCAGTCCTACACCAGCCTGCCTGCCACCTGCCATGTTCCCTGTTGATGATCATGGACTCACCCTCTGAAACCGTAACCAAGCCCCTAATTAAATGCATCTTCTATAAGTTGTCTTGGTCACGGTGTTTTGTCATGGCTCTAGCACAGTGGCTAAGATAAAACCCTTTCTCCCTTAAGTTGCTCTCCCCCCTCCCCCCGCCCCCCAGGGCATTTTATTACAGCATCAGGAAAAGAAACTCAAACAGCATTCTAACATGGCAAATTTGGTCGGGGACAGATTGCAGTGATGTTCCTTGCAACATGCTGAAGTTGTGTTTTAAAGGGTTCGCCCAGGAAAGACCAAGACTGGGTGAGAATGATCTTGTGTGTGTGTGCAAAAGGAGGGTCTCAATATATTGAAAGATGAAGGGATTTTGACTCTCCACTTTGCACTCTCTCATGGTCATCATATAATTTCCATCATCTAACAAGGACAGGGAGACTGGACCACAGCCCATGTGGAGGCTTGTCAGAGAGACGGTTTGTTCCTTAGTCCCACAGGAATGGGAAAGGGGAAAGAGTGACGTGAGTCACAGAAGCCACAGGCAGGAGGACAGGCACAGGCCCCCTACTGAGATTCTGTGATAAAAGTTTATTATGGAACAGGCCTCCCAGATTGGAACCGAAACCACTCGGGGATCTTACAACGCACACCGCTGTAGTACGCTAAGGGAGGGGCTGGAGACTGCATTGCTCACAATCGTCCACACCATGTCCAGGCCACCGGGAAGCAAGAAGACAGTATGCTAACGAATTGTATTTCCAATGCTTTTTCCCAATTCACAGGAGACATATGTTTCATTTGGGAGAGGATTCTGGAATAAGGAAACTTTTCTAGAAGATGAAAA
>CABHPR010156560.1:20499-32130 GCA_902168415.1 Peromyscus melanophrys | reverse complement strand
TCTCTCTCTCTCTCTCTCTCTCTCTCTCTCTCTCTCTCTCTCTCTCTCGCCTATGTATCTTTTTTTAACTGTAGCTTTTTTTAAAGATTTATTTATTTGTTTATGTATACAGTGTTCTGTTTGTATGTATGTCTGCACACCAGAAGAGGGCACCAGATCTCATTATAGATGGTTGTGAACCACCATGTGGTTGCTGGGAATTGAACTTGGGACCTCTGGAAGAGCAGTCAGTGCTCTTAACCTCTGAGCCATATCTCCAGACCACCTATGTATCTTTTTACATATAATGTAAACTGTTTAGAGTTTCATTCCATCTGAATCTGTCTTATTGTGTATCTATAATCCTTTTTTGGCCAGGAGAGATTTTAAACTGTTAAGCTGCATGGCTAGGATGTAAGTGGCAACTCTGGCTGCTGATTCCTCTCCAATTCAGCTTCCCAACATGGCGGAGGTATGTTTACTACCTGCTCTGGGAGCCATGCTCATCGCCAACTCTGGGAAGAAGTCTATGCCTCCATCAAGCAGTGTATAGCCTAGAAATCTTTTTTTTTTTGTCTGTATTAGCAAAACCCAACCTCACCATGCAGTGCGCAGCACAGCCTGGAGAAATCTCTGTGTACTGCAGCAGGAATCCTCCATGCTGTGCTCAAGCTCAAATGCCACAGCATCTCTGCACCATGGCCCTCATGAGAGACATGAACTAGGAAGCTGCTCTTATCTACATTTATAATCTCTTCTTAAGCTCTCTTAGGTGGAAACTCTTGCCCCATGTTGGGTGCCAATTGTAGCTGGAAGTTTCTCCAGTCCTACCCGGCCCCACGGTCCTGCAGCTGCTTATACAATAATCACTCAGAGGCTTAATATCAATTACAAATTGTATGGCCTATGGCTCAAGCTTCTTGCTAGCTAGCTCTTATCACTTAACTCAACTCATTTCTATTAATCTATGTATCACCACACCACATGTTCCATAGCTTTACCTGTGTTTCATTACATGTTGCTCCTTGGACAGTGGGCTGGTGTCACTCCAACTCTGCCCCTCTCTCTGTTTCTTTGCTTGGGTTTCCCACCTGCTTCTAAGCTGCCTTGCCATAGGCCAAAGCTGCTTTATTTATTAGCCCATGTGAGCAATATATATATTCCTAGCATACAGAAAGAGATCCTATAACAATCAGTCTTCCTCAAGGACAAGCCCCTGATAGGTTATCCTATCCCAAGTAGTCAGCAATAAACACACATACACATGAGCAACATCATGAGAATATAGTGGTACACACCTTTAGTCTCAGCACTGAGAAGGCAGAAGCAGGCAAATCTCTGTGAGTTCCAGGCCAGCTTGGTCTATATAGCAAGTTCCAGGAAAGCCAAGGCTCATATAGAAACCCTATCTCAAAAAAACTGAAGTAGATAATAAATAAAAGAAAGTAGATTAGGTACTACAGAAAAAGAAAGACAACCAACAAACAAAATATTAGTGAATTGTAAAGCATGTCATTAGAAACTGTCCAAAATGAAAGACAGAGAAAAATACAAACAAACAAACAAAACACAATAGAGCATTAATGAACTGTCAGCAGCCTTGAGTAGCCCAACTATAAATGCTGTTATCATCACTGTAAAGAGGGAAAACAGAGGATAGGAAACAAAATAAAGAATCAACAACTGAAATTTTTCTCAATGAGTTGGAGAACATAAATAGAGATCTGGGAAACTCAATAAACCCTCGATAGTTTATATGAGCAAACTACACCAAGCACATGGTAATCAGTCTGGGGTGGGGCTCCTCTCTCTGGGCAGCATTGTAATGGTCACACAACCTTCAAAGAAGTGGGAGCATTCATGGGGCAGTTTAAGGATGCAAGTATGTCCTTCATGATGCTCCCCAAAATCTCAGTTATCTTCTGTACCTTTTAGTAGAGTGTTCAGGAGAGGAACAGGAAGTAGGCTGCACATGATAAACCCAGTACAACATCATTATTTCTCTAAGCCTATAAATTGTGTCTCTATACAAAACCAGGGGAACTCTAGCATACATTCTTCATGAAATGTAGGCCATCTTTAAATCCAAGTTTTAGTGAAGGATTGGTACCAAATTTGAACATGCAATCCAGAATTTCTAGTGAGCACTCCATAACAATGAATTCAGTCAAGTCTATAATGTTATGTCCACGTTGGACAAACAGCCTTAGAATGTACTCCCACGTGTGTTCTCTATGTTTCTGTTACTGTGTATCATTACCGATGTCTTTAAATTCTTGTGACATGTATGTTATTTCATACCAGGTCATGGTGTGTGTTTATCCATCAGGAAGATTTGAAGCTTTGATTCAATCCAAGTGGCAAGGAGCAAAAAAAAAAAAAGTGATTGTGGTGGTCTTAAGGACAAAAGATACGACTTTCAAGGGTTTTTCTGCAGGTAAGGATTTTGCTAACAAGGAATGAAATTGCCATAAAGTACATGTCATATCACATGACCAATGGCTGGGCCAAAGACTCAGTATCAAGTGGGAAGCAACAGCCTGAATGAGTGGAGTTCTGTCTTACAATATGTTATATGTGCTTTGAATTAGAGGCCATTACATGGTGTCATCCTTTCTATTACCAAAATATATGAGTTTGTGAATAAAAGGGTGGGAGAAAAACTATCTTTAAAAACAAGTTCAGGGCTGGGTGGTAGTGGCACACAGTGGCGCACACCTTTAATCCCGGCACTCGGGAGGCAGACTCAGGTGGATCTTTGTGAGTTTGAGGCCAGCCTAGGCTACAGAGTGAGTTCCAGGACACGCTCCAAAGCTACACAGAGAAATCCTGTCCCGAAAAACAAACAAACAAACAAACAAACAAACAAACAGCAACAACAACAACAACAAAAATAAGTTAAGAACTAGCTATATGGCTCAGTGAGTGAAGGCATTTGCCACCAAGCCTGACAGCCTGGGTTCAATCCCCAGAATCTACACTGTAGGAGGAGAGAGAAAAAAATATACAAACTGTCCTCTGACTTCCACAGGTTCACTGTAATAACCATGCTCCCTATATACAAAACTGACAAATAAATGTAATAAAAAGATTTAAGTTAATTCAAAATTTTACCTAGAAAAAGGATCTTACAATCTAGAAATAGCTATTTCCAGCTCTTAGTCTAATTTCCTCCCCACTTTTATTAGGCAATAAGGCAGTTAAAACTATGGATATTCAATTTTAGTTAACTAAAATGTTAGAACTTTTTACACAGTGTTCTACAGCATCTTATAAAATGATAACCTCATGATAAAAGGAATGAGCAAAGGCTACCCAAATGAGCAGCAGAGTGTCACATGTACACATCAACACAAGACCACATATACAAAAAATTATATAAACAAATGTAAAAAAAAATTTAATAAAATAAAGAGTCCTGGAGAAATGGATGGTTCAGCAGTTAAGAGCACTCACTGCTCTTTCAGAGGGCCCAAGTTCAATTTCAGTACCAATGTTGGGTGGCTCACAATCACCTGTAATTCCCTTTCCAGAGGTTCCGAGGGCACCTGCACACATTTAGCATACACTCACACAGACATATACACATAAATTAATGTGTGGGTGTGTATGTCCTTTAAGCAGAATACTTCAATTTAGCTTAAGAAAACAATCAGATTTTTAAGTAACAGTGTAGCTTGTAGAAAAAAATGCTAAAAAGAAAAACAAAACAAAAAAACCCAAACAAACAAAAAAGAAAATACTAAATTTCTTTTACAAAACTATTAGTGCTCAGTGTAAGCAGGAAGTTTTCAGACTGAAATGCAGGATGCCCATCATCCAGTTGTTTCCATATTATAACCTTGCATGTATGCTGTGGAAAGTGGGGACAAATTTAGGGGTCTCTCTTTGTGTTTTCCTTTGTCTTCCCTCTACTTTTTAACAGTTTTCTTCTATTGTGAGACAGGCTGGTCTTCAACTAGTCATCATTCCCCCTCTGCCTCCCAGGATTTGGGATTACAGGCATGCATCACCCCACCTAGACATGCGCGCGCGCGCACACACACACACACGGACATGGACACGGACACACGCACAGACATCCTTCTTAGAGGAATAAAGTATTGAACTACCCTTAAGATTACGGATTCATGGTTAAATGAGGTGACTGACAGATCCCTTGTTGAGCTGTGCACACGGCATGCTCTACATTGCTGTCCTTAATAGTCTAGAGCAGCTGTTGGCCTGTCAGTGGATATACGGCTACAAAAAAAGTTGGGATATTGAACCAGTATGTGTTCCATTATCCCTTACTTATTTGTGCCAATTGATGGGAGTTGAAATATGGAAAACATCAGCAAGATAATAGTAGATTAATTTATGCTTGGACTTGGAATGAAATCAGACACATGTGCTTGGATGAGAATGTACCAACCCCCCATAAGCCTCTGGGCTTTATCCTCAACACTTCTTGGCTTAGATCCTCTATGCAGCCTGGGGCCATCAAGGCAGTACTGGAGAAGTCCCTGGAAACCAAAGACCATGTGAGGCAAGAGTTTTCAGTGACAGAAACTTGGCTCTGAATCATGGATATGTACACATACAAATATAGAACCACCCGTAAATAATTAGCCATATACTAGTATTCAACCCAGAGAAGTCAATTTTCCATGGCTCTTTGGCTAAAGCTAGGTTTTTATTTGCGTGGAATCCTTCAGAGTTGGTAGAAAACAGTGACTGAGCTCATGGAAAGAAAATATGTCTTGCTCAACTGGCTACATGGTTTAAAGGACATGGGGCAAAGTGAGACTGCGGGTCTTTTGTTTTCAAATTATTGCTGGTATGGTAACACATGCCTGGAATCCTAGCACTCAAAAGGAGGAGGCCGGGAGAGCAGGTCATTTTTTGCTACTTTACAAGTTCAGGGCCAGCCTGGGCTAGATGAGAAGTGACCTCATAAAAACAAAATGAAACCACCACAACAAAGAATTTATTTCAGGATCGTGACAATAGAACATTAAGTTCAGGGCTCTGTAAATGCCAGGTCAACTGCACATGAAGCCAGGCTGGGGCTAGGTCGGGTACACACAGTACCAAATCCTGTTTTTCATTTGCAAGCTGGCTATCTTGGAAAAGCCACTTAAACTCCAAGTTTCACTTTTGTTATCCATAAAACTGTGGTAGCTTGGTGTGGCGGCACATGTTGGTAATCCTAGCACTTAGGAGCTGAGGCAGAAGGGTCACTGCAAGTTCAATGCTGGCCTGTGCCACAAAGTGATTTTAAGGCTAGCGTGGGACACACAGTCAAGCTCTGTGAGTAAACATATTTAAAATATAGTAGGAACATGATCATAGTGAAGCCCTGAAAAAGGTCTTCCAGATTAGAGAGAGCATACTAGGACGTGCCTACATGGTACCAAGCTTTTGAGATGGTGTTTCTTCTCTCTGCTGTATATTGAAGTTAGAGTTCATGACCAAAAAATGCAGACTCAGCGGTCTCTCCCTAATTTAAACTATCTTTCTCCAAAAACCAAAGTTAAAAAGCATATTTGAGATATGAGGACCTTTGGTATCGAGGTTTTTATCGGCCTGTTGAAAGTTTGCCACACCTCTCTCTCCCTCATCAAAATTCAAATGATAATGTGTGATTGTTTTCTCTTTTCCTTAAGGAGTAGAGATTATATTGGGGGGGGGGCACTGGAGAGATGGCTCAGAAGTTAAGAGCACTGGCTGCTCTCCAGGGGTCCTGAGTTCAATTCCCAACCACCAGAAGGTGGCCCACAACCATCTGTAATGAGATCTGGTGCCCTCTTCTGGCGTGCAAGTAGAACACTGTACACAAAATAAATAAATCTTTTAAAAACAGTGTGTTTTAAAAGAGAGAGAGATTATATTAGGCCCAGGTGACACGTAAAAATGCCTCTTTTGCTGGACACTGTACTAAATAGCCTGTTGGAACACTCCTGTTACAAGAACACATTCCTGATGTTTCATACCCCTGAGGGGGTGTGTAAGACTACTGGGTATTTTCTAACACTACTGGATACCTCAGCCTCCTCACCTTCCTTCACTGGGGAGGAGTGGTGTCTCTCTCATCGGCAAGTTTCAAAGCAACAGTATTTGTAATGCAAGCTCTTTATAAAAACAAGTCTTCTTCCAAGATGTTAGTTATGCTATAAGCTTAGTGTCAAGGGCTTTGGCTGTTGAGGGGATGGGTTACTCATGACTATCTGTGCTTTGAGTATTCGGCTTCAGGAGGCTGAAGCCAGCCAATGTCCATGTCATGAATGCCAAGTCTCCAGTGGGCCTTACCCTTGTCTGTTTCTTAATTGGTTCATAACTTGGGTGTGGAGAGCATATGTTAATAGTGAGGCTACCCAAGTGTCCCTGTACAGTCCCCAGAGTCATCTCCTTTAAAGTATGTAACCACGGTGTGACCTTAACATTTTTATCACCCTGTTTGTACAGATAAGGAAGTGGCACAATCCAGATCCAAATGGATTTCCGTGCTGCCAAAGATGGCGCCCTGAAAGACTCCCATTTTGCTTCCACATGAAAGTTTAATAGTAAATGGATAAGAACATTCAGAATTTGGGTTGATGTTGAAAAGAAAGTTAACACAGTATTATATCCACTATACTTACATTCTGTTTGGCAGAGAAGTAAGCCAGGCTAAACTTAAATTCAACACATGCTGAATTTTATTTTAGGGAGAACAGGCTGCAACCACAATAAAGAACTGTATTTGCAGCTGACAGCAGTACCCATGTGACTCCATAGATCTCATACTACAATCTGAAGAGTACATTTTGTGATCTGCAGGATCTGAGACATAAGCAATGGAGAGGGTGTTTCTAGAGGTTTCCAATCAACCACCACAGAAGCAGCAAGTTTTATTGTTCTTACAATGGGGTGTTACTCTGTAGCTTTGACTGACCTAGAACTCACTGGGTAGCACAGGCTGACTTTAATCTTGAGGCAATCCCCCTGCTTCATCCTCCTGAGTGCTGGGATTACAGGCATGAGCTGCCACAAGTAGCTAAAAACTCATAATTTCTTAAGATTATTTTTTCATCTTCTCTCTGCAGGTATAAGAGATCTCATTCAAAGTAAGTTTGCTCTGCTTTGAGCACCTGAATATTTTCAACCTTCTGTGATTTCCTCTATACTCTTTCTTGGGAAGGTTAGACTTCCTCATCCCTTTGTAGGAGAGGAACTGAGACATATAAGAAATCTGACTGCTTTATTCATGGCCATGTGAAGGATGAATTCTGCCTACTCTTGTGCCTTCATGTAGGTATGTAAATGAGACATCAAAATTTAAAAAACAGCCACCAAGCATGTGTAATCTTAGCATTCAGGAGGCTGAGGGAGGAGGATCATGAGTTTGAAGGCAGCCCTGGCCATGTAGTAAGACAGTCTTTAAAAAAAAAAGTTGTTGAGGCTGGAGAAATGGCTCCGTGGTTAAGAGCACTGGCTGCTTTTGTAGAAGACCCAGATTTGATTCCCAGCACCCACATGGCCTCTCACAATCATCTGTAGCTCCAATTTAGGGTATTCAATGTCATCTTTCAGCCTCCATGGACACCAGGCACCAAATGCTGCGCAGACATTCCTACAGACAAAACACCCAGACACACATAAAATAAATTTCTTTAAGTTGCTAAATCTTACATCCATGACTCAAATACTTCCCCCTATATCCCCAGTATTACCATTCTTACCTTCTATTAAAACTCCTCCCACAACCTGATCCAATTGCACCCACTCTCCTGGTCACAAAAATGTCAACATTGCACTATGTCCTTTCCGTCATATCCAGATATGTCTGTCATGTTTGTCTAAACCTGATTCAGTACACCATGTCTCCACAAAGGAAAATACACACAAAATCGTCACAAGCATATAACTACTGTTTGTGACAGATTTACCATCTTTCCCAGCCACATTGCCTGGCTTGTTTCAATATGATGCTAAACATTCCTGGTTAATTGACTTTTGAACATCCTATCAAAAAACTGCCATTGGAACCCCAAGGAAACAGGATGATAAATATGACTGTACTTCATGTCACTGCTTTCCAAATATACATTCTTAAACCCACTCTAATAGAACTTCAAGACATGCCTCATAGCAACTGTTGGCTCCTTTGTAGACTGGGTGAATGATGGCAAGCAAGAGCCATCTTGGTGTGGGAAAAACAATTGATACGGCTTTGACATCACTGTCTACCAGAGGGATTGTGTTTTCTTTTACTGGTAGCACAAGAAGTTCTAGAAAATGGTTATAAATTCTAACCATGGAGTTTAGTCAGTGTGATGGTGTATCTCAGTTGTCAGCTTAGCTGCATCTGGAATGAACTAGAAACACAAGCTGCTAGGCATCCCTGTGAAGGATGCTCAACATCAGGTTATTTGAAGTGGGCAGAGCCACCCTAAATGTGAGTGGTACCTTCTGGTGGCAGCCCAGATACAAGGCACAGAAGAAGGAACATTTGCTTTCTGTCTGCTCGCCCTTCCCCTCAGTAGCAAGTCCATCTAGCCTGCTGCTGTGACAGTCCTTCACCGAGAGAACCAACTCCTTTGGGATTCCAATAAAGACCGAAGACAAGCAGCTCTCCACAAATTCTCCAGGCATTCAACATTAGATGGAGACTAATAGAACAACCAGCCTCATGGACTGAACAATTGCCAGATTCTTGCCCTCTCCAGTGTGAGAAGCCATTGTTGGGCTACCTAGACTACAATATCCTGAAAGCCAATCTAATAAATTCCCTTTTAATATTCTATCTGTTCTGCTCTTTTGGAGAAGTCTGGCCAATGTCGTCAGCATGCTTACAGAAAAAAAAAAAAAACCGTTTTTACACAACCTGGTGACAGAGAATATTTCGCCCATTTTCTAAAACTATAGAAAATCAACTTGAGGTTTGGAAAAATCCATGATTTCTTCAAGATCATGTCAAGTGTAATGGAGTCAGCTCCAAGATATAGTTTTGAACCCAAATTCCTCTTGGCAATTTGATAGTAAAAGGTGTTTAATTTCTAAATTTTCTAGAACATGTGATATAAAGAATCCAGAAAGATGGGCACCAAACGCTTACCTTGGGTCAGAGACTCCCATCTGGCTCCAGGCTGACTCCCACAGCACATTCCAGGCTGGTTACCCTGTCCAGAGGACTTCCTGCCTTTACTCCATCCCCATTCCCCAACATCCGCCCATGGCACCCTTCACCTGCTGCTTAGACAGTTAGAAGTAGACAGTGATGGTTGTGGTGATGACAGACGCTTCTAAGGCAGCTTCCAATGCCTTTTTAATGAATGCAATCTCAAGCATACTTGTGATTTAAAAAAAAATCGGATCACAGACTTAACTATGGGGGCCTTTTGTTTTAGAAAAATGTGTTTTAGAAAATGTGAAAGGAATGAGCAGCTCATGCAAGTGGGGAAGTGGGGCCAGATCTGAAGGGGCAAAGGGAAGGGGATCTGGGGCCTGATTGCACACCACAAGTCCAATCAGAACCAACACAAACCAGAGCTTTGAGATTCCAACAGCTCTGACGCCATATCCGGGACTTGGATTCCTGGGGAGGAGGAAAAGCACTGAGAGGTGCTTGGGAACAGGTGAGCACAAGCAGGACTGGTGTGTCAAAGAGCCTGTGGCTCCTAGTTTATCTCTGAGGTGGTTCGATGCCTGCAGTGAGCTCTCTTTTATTCTTCGTTTCCGAAACCAATAAACACTGCCACTTAGAGAGAACACAGGGAACTTGCCACAATCCAATTTCATGGCAACCTCGGTTGTCAACATACCCCAAGGATGCGCAACATACATGTTTCAGTTAGGCTTCAGGATTCTGTTAATACTCTCTTACTTGTGTCATCCATTCAAAATTTCACTGAAGGATAAGTGGAATTAAATACATGGCTAAACTATTACCTGGAAATAAACACCTCATAATTATCCAGAGAAAGACATGTCAGCCATCCTTGGTAAGTCTTAGTATAACAGCATGCCTCCTCTACGGGATAGCAAGAGTTTATAGTCAGTTGAAGGCCAGAACGTAGCGCTAAGGGCTTCCGGGTACCCTGTAGGTGTCCTGCCAGGCTCCTCGGGGTCCTACAGGAACTTCTCACTGGTGCTCACGGGAAGCACCAGGGAACAGATGCACTCCAGTTTGTGACAGGGGAACAGCCTGCGGATTCCGCCTACTCCCTCCAGTCCATCTGGGAGGTGGGTGAGACCCAGAGCCCACAGAGAGGGGGCTCTCCTGGGAATCCCTCGGGGTACCATGGCTATTGGTGCTCTATTTTCAGTAGATGGCACTGTGTCTGTGGGGATAAGCCTGGGGGAGCCGAGATGGGAAGTCTAATTGTTTCTAGAGAAAGCGCATTCCCTGTGAGAACGCGTGGTATTTTTGCCTCGGTAACATGATAACACAAATTCTATTCAGTATTCACGTTAGCACTCCCCTTTGGAGCACAAGGAACTCTGTGATTTATTATGCTGGCTCAGACTCGGGGCTGTGGTGGCGCCCAGGGCCATCCTATGAGGGATGGAGTTGGGATAAGAATAAATCACTCTGAATGTTCACCTACTTTATCACCAGCACACACATCAGCACCTGTACTCCATCTGTGCCCTGAATCCCCACCTGGAGCAATGGCACTCCCTCTCAATGCCAGGCAGGAAGGCTCTGCACCCAGAAGTCCAGACTCTAGGCATGTGGCAGACAGAGCAGCCCTGGTATAGTGTTGGTTCTGTGGAACAGATATTGTCAGCTGCCTGCATCCCCTATCCTTGCTGAGAGACACCTTAATGCTTTTTTCCTTTTCTGAGTATTTGCAGAAAAATAAACACCAGTTACAGAACAAATCTATTTTATTTTAAAGCACTGGTAAGCTTTTAATTGGGATGAGAAAGTCTTGCTATTCAGAAAATGACCTATAGACATTGCATAGAAACCAGAGTAGGTGTGAACCAAGCAGGATGCTGCAGAACACATATTCATTTCTGTACCCTGAAGATGGAGATGATGCTTCCACTTCAGGTTTATGTTTTACTCACTCTGAAATAGGCCTTCTGTTACCTGTAGTCAGACATCACCCAGAAAGTACAATCTACACATCCCCTAACCATGGATGACTAGAAAAAAGATGAAAGTATGGTGAGTGCCATTAACATCCATCACCATCACTACCATCGCCCCACGACACCTATAGTAGGTCATGTCTGTGATGCCAGAGCCTTCCTGGTTGTCTGAGTAAGACACCACTTTCTCCCATTGCCTCAGAAACCACACTGCACCGTTTCTCTTCTGTTTCTTCAATATTTTCTATGGAAATAGAAAGTTTCTATCGCACCAGTTCAACACTAAGTCTTTCCTGTAAAAGTTAACAAAGTATCCTTTGTCAACTACGGTCTGCTTTGGCTTGGATGCTACCTCGTTGTTTGTGTAGCAGGGTTGTGGGAGGTCCTGAGGTAAACAGAAGAGAGCTCTTGAGATTGAACTTGGAAAAGCTGGAGGAGATTGGACAGGAGCTGGAGGAGCTGGATATCCAAGTGGACCCAACATAGTAAACTATCAGTTCAGCAACAGTGTATACAAGACAGCCTTCCACACATCTTTAGGACAGAAAGACAGGCAGACAGACAGACAGATACATGCATGTATGCATA
>CABHPR010156560.1:0-12259 GCA_902168415.1 Peromyscus melanophrys | reverse complement strand
ACCACCGCCCGGCTGAAGTCTATTTTTCTAGATACTAGGATAGCTATACCAGCTTCCTTCTTAGGATTAGAAAAACTTTTTCCAACCCTTTACTCTGAGGTAATGCCTATCTTTGATGTTGAGGTGTGTTTCTTGTATGCAGCAGAAGGATGGATCCTCTTTTCATAACCATTTTGTTACCCTGTGTCTTTTTAATTGGCAAATTGTGTCCATTGATATTGAGAGATATTAGTGACCAGTGACTGTTAATTACTGTTATTTTGTTGTTGTTGTTGTTGTTGTTGTTGGTGGTGGTGGTGGTGGTGGTGGTGGTGGTGGTGGTGGTGGTGGTATGTGTGTGTGTGTGTATTTCTCTTCTTTAGATTCTGTACCTTTATAGACATTTTCTTCTTTCAGTTGGGGAAATTTTCTTCTATGATTTTGTTGAATACATTTTCTGGCTTTTTGAGCTGGGATTCTTCTCCTTCTACTATTCCTATTATTCTTAGTTTGGTCTTTTCATGGTGTCCCAGGTTTTCTGGATTTTTTTTGTGTTAAGAATTTTTTAGATTTAACATTTTCTTTGGCCTATGAATCTATTTCCTCTATTGAGTCTTCAACGCCTGAAAGTCTGCTATCGCTTATATTCTCTTGTTGATGCTTGCATCTGTAGTTCCAGTTCACTTACTCAGATTTTACGTTTCCAGAGTTCCCTCCATTTGTGTTTTCTTTATTGCTTCTATTTCTAGTTTCAGGTCTTGAACAATTTCCTTCACCTGCTTGTTTTTTTCTTGGCTTTCTTGGTATTCTTTAAGGGATTTATTAATTTCCTCTAATTTTTTGTTTGTCTTTTCCTCAATTTCTGTAAAGGAGTTTTTTCATTCCTTCTTTAAGGACCTCTACCATCTTCATAAAGTTATTTTTAAGGTCATTTTCTTGTGCTTCAGCAGTGTTGGAATGTTCGGGTCTTGCTGTCAGAATAGCTGGGTTCTGGTGGTGCCATATTGTACTTTCTGTTATTGTGTTCTTACACTGGCATTTAGAGTTCTGGATTTGGGGTGATTAGGTCTAGGTGTTGACTGCTGCATTTCTCTTTGTTGGATGGATGTTTTGTTCTTCAGTTTCTGTTTCCTCTCTGGTCTTCTGGCCTAAGTGGCCAAGGGTTCTGGTGACTGGCAAATCTTCAGGTCCAATAGGATGTCTCCATTGGGTTTGGGGGGGGGCGGAGCAAGGGTCCCTAGATCTAGCCTGGCCTCTGGTAAAGCCAACATCTTTTTCCAAAGTTGTAGAATATGGAGCCCAGGGGAAGGGGTGCTGTCTGAAGTTATTGGACAGGCTTTAAGGAGTGTTAGTAGGCATTTGGCAGTGTCTTATCTGGGGTCCCTAGGACCAGCCTGGCCTCTGGTAAAGCTGCTAGGGCTGTGGGCTAGGGTATGGAGCCCAGGGGAGAGGGTACCTTTGGGGCAAGTTGGGCAGGCTTTAGGGGGTGTTAGCAGGCTGTGGGTGGTGTTTTACCTTGGGTCTCTAGATCCAGTCTGGCCTCCAGTAAAGCCTAAGTCTTATTCTGAAGTTGTAGGCAGGAATATGGAGCCCAGGGGTGCAGTCTGGGGTTGTTGGGTAGGCTTTAAGAAGTGTTAGTGGGGAGTGGGCAGTGTCTTACCTGGGGTCCCCAGGACCAGCCTGGTCTCTGGTAAAGCTGCCAGGGCTATGGTCAAGGGAGAAGGCCACCGGATGTGCCCTAGGGATCAGGGTCTGAGGAGTGGGGCAGCTCAGCTGGGAGGCAGGTCACTCACCTGTTCTTCAGATTGGTGTGGACTGTTCCTAAGCCAATGAAGTCTGCTTGAGTTGTGTGAAAGGCCTTTCCAAGGGGATTCTGGTGAGGTAGGAGGGCTTAGGTGGCTGAACGGGTCTTGGAGGAACAGAATCCAGAGAGTGTGGCAGTCCAACGGGCAGGCAGGTCACTCACCCACTCCTCTGACTAGTGTGGACTGCACGTGAGTAGGGGAATTCCACTGGAGTTGGGGGCAGGGTCCAGCAACGGTGCTGGTGCTGATGGTGTCTAAGCTACTTACCTTTTCATACAAAGGGCACAGATGGGTGACTCTCCTTAGGAGGGAGATATTTAGGAGGGACTCCACACTCGTATTTTTCAAAGTCACTTGCAGTACAGCTTCCAGTTTTAAGCAACCACACAGTATGCTGTTCTGTAAGCCAAACTTGAATTTCTTGGTCTTCATACATGCAGTCATGGGATTCCTTCTGTGATCCAAAGACAGAATTGCTGGTGCACAATGGTCAAGCCTGGGGGTCTGGGCCACATGCCATCTTGCTATGATATTTCTCTCTCTGGTCTTTCTTTTGCTTAGAGCTTACACATTGTTTTTCTGGTAATAAACTCTTGTAGGTCTCAAGCAACTCAGTCCACTAGGACAGCTCTGAAAGCAGAGTTACTTGGTATCTTGTGGTCAGGCCTTTCATGTCTACTATGGCCCAGCAGTATGCCAACAGCTTAAGGCTGTGTGTGTGTGTGTGTGTGTGTGTGTGTGTGTGTGTGTGTGTGTGTAATTCTTCTCACTTCAGAATCATAGGAGCTTGCACTGTTATTCACATACTGTGTCTTCTCCTTTGAGCCACTGTTCCACTGTATCTCTCCCTGTCATTAATGTCTCTAGTAGTCTAGGACTTCAGGTTCTTATGACCTAAGCAGCCAAGCTGTGAGCACTGTAGCCAGAGTTTTCTGCAGAGCTCTCCTGTATTGGGACTTTGTCAATGGCACAAACATGTCTTGGCACCTGGCACATGGGCTAGAGACTATTCCCAACACAGACTGTGCTGTCCCTAGAAGTGATACCAAGCCTAGGGCTTCCTGTGCTGAGGAGGAAGCTAGAGGTGGTGGTTCATCTTTGACTTTCGAGGTATATCCTAGCACATTGTGACTTCAGAACTCTTGTAACAGCAAGGGAGTGTTGGAACTCTAACATTTTTAGTCCTTTAGAGTTTCACTTCATCTCATCTGGTATGTATGTGTCTGTCTTAGGAAGCTCTCTAGTCACTTTTTATTCATTAGCCCAATTAAAGAATATCATTGATGTAATCTTTGGATTATATCATCATGGGGTGGGGATGGGTAGGAGAGTTAGCATAGCTTTGGGACAAAAGAGTATATCATCCCATGCATGTGCAAACTCTTCCTCATCAAGTTTTCTGGTCAGAGTATGAGTGCTTTTGCCAAATTAGTAGCATGGACCATGCACTTGAGGTCATATTAATTTACTTTAATGCAGATATTAATCATATCTAGCACTGTGGCTGCAGGTCAGGCCCTTTGACTACCTCTGTTATTCATTCAGATCATATCTAAGTTGTGGTGATATTGTGTTCCCCAAAATGTTGTGTACCCTAATAAACTTATCTGGGGTCAGAGAACAGAACAGCCACTAGATATAGAGGCCAGAAAAAATGGTGGCACACACGCCTTTATATCCTAGCATTTGGAAGGCAGAGATCCATTTGGAGCTCTGTGAGTTTAAAGCCACACTGGAAACAGCCAGGCATGGCGACTCATGCCTTTAATCCCAGGAAGTGATGGCAGAAAGCAGAAAGGTATATAAGGCATGAGGACCAAGAACTAGTTTGTTAAGCTTTTAGCTGGTTAAGCTTTTAGACTTTTGAGCAGCAGTTCAGCTGAGATTCATTTGGATGAGGACTTAGAAGCTTCCAGTCTGAGGAAACAGGATCAGCTGAAGAACTGGCAAGGTGAGGTTAGCTGTGGCCTGTTCTGCTTCTCTGATCTTTCAGCATTCACCCCAATACCTGGCTCCAGGTTTGTTTTTATGAATAAGACCTTCTAACGATTCATGCTACACTAAGTGACTTCTGGCCATTCTATGCCATTACCTAGCTGATGTTGAGTCCCAACATCTTTTTTTTCTTTTTCTTTTTTTTAAGATTTATTTATTTATTATGTATACAGCATGTATGACTGCAGGCCAGAAGAGGGCACCAGATCTCATTACAGGTGGTTGTGAGCCACTATGTGGTTGCTGGGAATTGAACTCAGGACCTCTGGAAGAGCAGCCAGTGCTCTTAACCTCTGAGCCATCTCTCCAGCCTGAGTCCCAACATCTTTATTGAGACTATGTCTGTAATGGTCTTGCCTACCATTAGCCTCCTCTTAAACAGGAAATCTACCCCTAAACTTT
The DNA here is from genome assembly GCA_902168415.1 of Peromyscus melanophrys. NCBI lineage: Eukaryota > Metazoa > Chordata > Mammalia > Rodentia > Cricetidae > Peromyscus > Peromyscus melanophrys. The sequence continues at coordinate 8,078 of CABHPR010156560.1, read as the reverse complement.
CAAGTGTACCTTTCACCCAAGCGTTTAGTAACAACATATCTATGAGTCCTTCCCATGGGTGTCTTGGCATGTAAGCATCTGGTGACTCTTCCAGCATTACACAGGTATCCCATTCACACTTCCCAGAGACTCCTAAGCCTTTCTTCCACTCTGTACTAACAAAATTATGACATCTCAGCTTTATTTAGTTTGGGACATCATTTATTTCTAAGCTATGCATTCATACCACCTCTTTGAATCCTTGAAAGGATGCTGAATCTGTAGTTTGAGAGAGTATGTCAATCCAGTATATATATACCAATCCAGAGAGTACACCAATCCTACCCAATATTTTTCTAGCCTACTTAATGGGACATTCACAAACTCTAGACTTAAACACTGCTTCATAGCTCCTGCTAACACATTTGAGTTAAGCTTGACAACTTCTTTGGGTCTAGAATGTCATCCCCTTCTTATCAAAGGTCCAACATGTCCCCAGCTGTGTTACATTGGAAATAACACCTAGCTATAAGTCTAGTAGCTGAGAAAACACAAAGTTGCATGCACAGGGAAGAGGAGTGGATTTAGGAGGAGTTGGAAGAGGTTGAATATTATGAAAACATATTGTATGAAATTCTCAAATGACTAATTCTTAAAAATGAGAAAAATATACACACATACACTTCAGTGCAACTGAAGAAGTTTCTAGAAGAAAATGTCAGACATTTTACACTGATAAAGGATAGGAAAGGAAGAGAAATCAGGGAGTGCCCCAACAGTAACTGCTCCCAACATGGAGTGGGGAACCTGACTAAACTGTATTTACAAATACTTTTCTAGCATTTAAAAATAGTAGAAAAAGGAGAAGTGTTGTTGGGTTATCTGGAAAGAATTGGAAGGAGGAAAAGGTATCATCAGTGTCCTTGATTGTCTTTTGTGAGTCTGACCTCACTTGACCCATCCCAAGGAGAGAGAAGAAAACAATGAAGGCCACTGAGTGCTTATGCTTCCAGACCCTCAGTCACCCATGAGAAGGTGCAGGGAGGGAAGGAAGCTTTACTATTGGCGTCAACCTCAGTAGCTCCTTTACAGCTTTGGGAACCACAACTCTTGAAGACCTAGGACTCTGGGGACTTGTCCCAAAAGGGTCATACGTGCTGAGAGAGTATGGGAGCGACACCAGGAGCTGGTGATAATAGACAGTAACAGCTCTTCTCAGCTCTTGAAAATATTAGTAAAGCAGGGAAGAGTTGAATAATCTATATAAATCAAATTAAGTTTCTTTCTGCTCTAGCTGTTGGTTGTACAGGTTTTCAATACACTTGACAGAGTTATTCAGGATAATATGTGTATCCATTTCCTGTGGCTGCTATAGCAAGTCATCGTGAACTTCACAGCTCCGAACAGTGGAAAGTTATTCACTCGGATTTCTGAAGATCAGAGATCCAAGAATCTACTTGTGAGTAGGTCACAGCCTCTGTGAGTATTTCAGAGGAGTGTTCCTTGACTCTGTCATTTTCTAGTGGCTGTCAGTCTCCTTGAATCATGACCAGATCACACTAACTGTACTTTTGTCTTCGCCTTGTCTTCTCCATGTGGGAATAAAATCTTCCTTTGCCTCATTTTTTTCTTTTAATTTTTACATTTTATATAGGATCTCACTATGAACCCCACGCCACCCTGCAGTTCGCAATCCTCCTTGTCTGCTTTCTATAAAGATACTTCTCAACTAGGCATGGTGTTGAACATCTGTAATCCCAGCACTCCAGAATCTAAGACAGTAAGATTCCAAGTTCAAGTACAGCAGGGGTTAGATAGGAAGACGTTATCTTAAGACAGACAGATGTTATCACTATCTGATTCTTGTCCTCTCTGAAGATAGGAGTAAGCAACAGGCTGCTCCATGCAGTTGACTTCTCAGCAATAAACAGGAATTTGCTTAGCTCTGTAGGACTCAGGTAAATAGTCCAATTGCAGTAACGAGAACAAGTAACACTGACTAATAATTTATTAGTTTTACTGGAATGTGCTCGTTACTTCACATGTACTGTCTTGTCTAATTCTCAGTGCAAGCTTTTGAGGTGGATTTATTCATTCAGGCTCCTTGGTTGCACCCTACACAAACAAACAAGAGATTTGTTGGAAGGCATCTGGGCTGACTCACCAATCAGAAGAATGGTGCAAACAGGGCTGGGGAGGGCAAGAAATCGGCTTTGAGGAGAGCAGCCGCAGCTCTGGGTGCCTGTCTGGATCTATGGTACCATCTGCGGATAACTATGGAAACCAACCTTACACAGTTGTGCAGCCTCTTTTAGTATTTTAATCACTGGACTTGCTTCAGATGTACACCTACCCTGGTACAGGGTACAGGGGGGACAGATGCAAATTACTTTAAAAAACGAGGACGACAAATAATGTGATAATTACTTCATAAATGATACTATCCTCATTTTACAGATAGGAGGCTTGGATTTCGAAGAAATTTACAACTTAGAAAGTATTAACTTTTTATTTGAGCCCAATCTTGCCCACCCCAGAGCTTGTACTCTTTTTTTTAAATTTTTTTATTGCTTCTTTGTGGATTTTACATTATGCATCTCAATCCCACTCATATCTCCGTCCCTTTGAATCTGCCCCCTGCCCTGGCAACCTCCCCCAAACCCAAAATAAAACAAAATAAAATTTAAAAGAAAAAGAAAAGGAATATCTCATCATGGAAGTTGTAGTGTGACGCAGTGAGTTAGTTACACAGTATAATCTTTGGTTCACACATCCTTACCTGTACGTGTTCGTTGCAATGAGTCATTGGTCTGGTTTGAGGCCTTTGGTTTCTGCTACACTATCGACACTGAACCCTCACTGGGACTCCTCTTGGATATACTGTTGTCCTGTGTCACGGAGATCCTGCAACTTTGAGAGTGCAGGACCAGCCCCTTCACACACTCCAGCAGATCATAGATGGGGTGGATGCTGGGATGGGTCAACTCATAGCCTGGTTCTGGGCCTGGGTGATTGCTGGGTTGGTCAGCCCACTGGCTCTCCCTCATCCTCAACACCAGGGTGAGCTCTCCAGCACTGCCCAGGCTAGGTCACCCTATGTAGTAAGCAGCAAGGGGTGGGGCTAGTTCTCCTACACCTACACCACCAGGGCCAGCTCTATGTTGCCCAGATGAGGTGCAGGGGCCACTCTCCCGAGTGTATCAGCTGGTGAAAGGCAGGGACAGCTCTCTCCAGAGCCTGTATTTTTTTTAAAATAATTTTATTTATTTGTTTATTTTATTCTTAACCCATGCTCTCACCGCTCCATCTGCTTCAACCACAAAAGAGGTTATAAAGCAGTTCTAGCTTGAAGTTACCAGGAAGAGCCGAGATATGTGAAGAGTTGTGAGGCTGGCATATTTATTTGTACAGTGGAAGCTGTTCATTCTGAGCAGAGCTGAGTGCTGAACATTGGGCATGCAGAGATCCACAAGAACGGTAACCTTCGTGGCCTCTGTGATACCCCAAGAAGCAAACTTGAAACAAGTCCACACCTATCTTTATTGAGTCAAAGGGACCAACTGAGAGATAGGTTTCCCCAAACCTAGATCCAACAGCATCAAGACTTCGGTCTTTGCCTTAATCTCTACGTTCTGTGTCCCTCTGTTCTAGTTCCATTCTGGGGCACACAACTTCCACCCACAGCACAGCGGCACCAGGCTGGACTGTGCTAACTCAAAGATGGCAGCTCTTTTCCCATCATCCGTGGCGATTCTTTCAAAGGAATCTGACTGGTTCTTCACGTTCTGAGTCACAACCCTGGTCATTCGCTGTGTCCGAGGAAAGTGCTCTCCCATTCTGCCTGTATCTCCTGCTTCTTGTGTTCAGTGGGGCCACATGATTGACAGACATGCTAGGATCGCAGAGTGGACTAAGAATATCTCCCCAAAATAAGAGATCTGTTCCAGACAAAGATGGGGGAAGCCTGGCAGGTAGGAAATTTCTCAGATGACACACAGCACATTGCATGACCCAGAGAATCGAGCCTCATCCAAGCCTTGCCTTTCTCTGCCAGCCAGAAGTGCAAGCTGAGCCTCTGTCTAGAGGAGAAAGTAAAAGTGTACAGGAAAACACTTTCTATAAGTCAGTCTACAAAAAAGTCTGAGGCACCCATCTCCTAATCTCCCTAGCAGCCTGTAACACCATCCCCCTGAAGCTTATTTGCTCTAAAATTTTGAAACTTGTTGAATAAAAAGCTTTCTGCCTGATTCTTATACACATTAGGATTTGGTCAATACTAGGGTCTATAGAATGAAAGCAATTTCGGAACACTAATGCAAATAGATTTAGAAGTGGCAGAAATAAACCAGTTTTGTGGTCTGTAAATTGGTCATAAGATACCACCCCACGGTTCTCTTCTGGAACTTAAGAGGGACCATAGAAGTGAAATCTGTAGCAAGTCATTATTAGTCACGTTTGATGCCTCCCTTTTCCTTCAGCCCTGTCTGTGGAATTAGGATGAAGATTCAGAATCTAGGAAGAGACATCTTTGAGCTTCTGTGAGGAGTTTTCTAACAGCTGAACACCCTCCACAGTCCCACGAGTTCTCCCTGCCATGACTGAACACTTGTGTTGCCCCAGATTCCTATGATGGAGATCAGAACTTATGGATTCACACAGGGGAAGCTCTGAGGAAGAATTTTCATAAAGATAGAGACAGCCGCGGGCTTGCTCTCTCAGTGGGAGGACATGGGAAAGGCATTCAGCTGCCGTGCAGCAGCAGCCGGAGAGCCCTCACCAGCAACTTACCCGTGGGAACCCTGCTCTTAAATGTCGCAGGCTCCAAAACGACAAGAGAAAACGTTTCTGTCATTGGCATGCCCCAGACCATGCTATTAGGTTGTGGAGGCTGCAGCAGAAAGGAGTCTTCCTCTCTGTAGTCATTAAAACAAGCTGACGTCCCTCTCTCTCAGACACAGGTTTTCTGTAGGAGGAGAAAGAAAACCACCCCTCAACCAGGACGTCCAAACTTCCAGTCACCTGAGGTGCTCCCATGTACTGAAGCCAAAACAAAACAATAAACCTATGCCTAAACTCCCTCTCAGAGCAACTGATTTGGTTTCCTGCGTGTATTCTCCTTAAAAGTTGTGTACCAGGTTTTAATTTGTGGCCGAGGTAAAGTTGAGAACTACTTCCTTGGAAGATCTGAGGCCCTTTTGGCTGTTATTAAGAGTTTATGGGACTTCGTATCCGGTGACCTAAGACAACATGCCTAGTTAATCCTGGTTGTCTGACTAGACTGAGAGACACCCACAGATAGGGTGAAGCATCCTTCTGGGCGTGTCTGTGGGATGTTTCCAGAAACAATTAGCAAACGGGTGAGTGTTAAATCTTAGGGGAAAGGCCTGTCCTGAGTGTGAGCAACCTCAGACCAACTGACTGGTGGCCAGAATGGAACAAAAAAAAAACAAAAAAAAAAGGAAAGGGGGTAAGTCTGCAAATAAGCTTGGCGCTGTCTCAGCTGTGGTTTTTGCTACCATCCTCCAAAGACATCAAAGTCTAGATTCTTCAGCCTTTGACTGTAGACTCTCAGTTGTTGCTCTCCAGGAGCTCCCAGGAGTTCAGCCATAAACTGGCTTGTGTAATTAGCCCCCTGGTTCTGGGGCTTCCAGCTTGTCAGACTAAGTGCCTACCGGTTTTCCCAGATCTACTGCCTACAGATGACCAATGAAGGACTCTTCAGCCTCTGTTTGTGAGAGGCAACCTAATAAATCCTCCCTAATTATATGTGCTCTATTGTTTCTGTTTCTCTGAGAACCCTGACTCAGACAGGGCATGTGTGTCATGAGCCCACTCTTGAAAGTATGAAAGAGAGGAAGTCCACAGTGTGGAGTCAAGTTCCCACGATTCGATAAGCAAGCTAATCATTTTAGCTATAATGTCTCTTTTGAGTGTGACCTTTGGAATTATAGAATAATGTGCAATCCACATTGAGTTGTGTTTTGGACATCTGTTATATTTGCCGACCCACTGCGATGGCTTGAAACCCTAACACTTGAGGAGATGGTACTTAGAAATGGGGCCTTTGGAAGATAATTAGATTTAGAGGATGCTATCAAAATGGGGAATTTCTGGATGGGACTAGTGTCCTTATGAAAATTAGAAGAGACCCCAGAGCTCTCTTAGCCTTGAGGACACAGCTCCATGGTGACTGTTGACTTGACGCTAGCCTTCAGCAGAACTCAGCTGAGCTGATGTCTTTTGAATTTTGAAGATGCACAACCATGAGGAAAATCTCTGTTTAAGCAACTCTGCCTGTGGAATACAGTTGTGGCAGCTCAAGCCAGGAAATCAGCCAGCAAATTCTCCCCTTGTTTTAGGAGTAGATTTTCTCCTAGGAGACTTTCCCTTAAGATTTTAGGTAGTCTTAATAGGACTGCCAATCATATTCCCCCACCCCATATCACCTGAACTAAGCAGATAAAACCAGTCTCTTTAGAGAGAATGATACTACCTGGCTTTAGTGTTTTGTTTAATTCTGTGAGCGCTATAGTTTCCTTCCAATAAATTCCCCCTTTCTGCCCAGCTGAGTCAGAGCTCCCTTGAACTGCTTGCAAAACTCGTTCAGAAATTGGTACCTAGAAGTGGGCACTCCAAGCTGAGGACATAGCAGAATTAGGCAGGTGCAGGGCAGCAAGAAGGGTGCATTTCAGCTGAGAAGGCTGAAGCCAGCTGAAACCAGCTGCTTTTCTAGAATGCCGGTTTTTGTTTGTTTTTTCTTTTTTTTTTTAACTATATTTTCCCTTTTTGCTCAACCTAGTTCTGATTAATATAAATTACTTATGCAAATACAAGGCAGTGCACAGGTAAGACATTTCTTTTCCTAGGAGTTTTTTTTTTTTTTTATTGGATTGTTGGGCTGAGGTTCTTGCTGGGTCCTTGCCTTGGAGCACTTTTTTTTTTAACCTATTAGAGTAGCCTCAGGGAGCCAATACCTGGCTGCAAACCAAGTCTTTTGTTTTTACAGCCTTCATGCCAATAAATGAGAATTGGAAATTTAGGGTAGAGAAAAGTAGCCAACCGAACCCCTCCTTTGCAAGACCATTGTACTTGGGTCTATAGAATTGAAAAGCAAGAGTGCAGAAGGCGGGCATAATAATAGTAATGATTACCGTTTATTAAGCCCTTACTATGTGCCAGACATTGGACTATTATGTCATTTAATCCTAGAAAAGCAATAGTATTATGTTTGGTTTTGCTTTATGTTGTTTCTAAGGTTGAGCTGCAGGCACAGAACTGAATTGATTCAATCAGTCATTCTTTTCTGTTACTGGCATGATATAATCATCTGTCTAGACATGACCCCTATTTTTTTTTAAATCTTTATCCATTATTCCCAGTGTAGCTACTGGGTCCTTCCGATCTATTTTCCATAGACTTACAGATCCATAAAAGTACGTAGTACAATCTGCTTTGACAGCGTGTGTAAATGGATCATACTGCACTTCTCACTGGGCAATTTGCTTTTCTTTTCCTTTCATCAGACATATTTTCTGAGGTCCATCCATGTTGCTATAGAGAGCCAGTTCTTCATTTAAGCTGCTCCCCTGCACACTGCATATCAACTACTATACTCACGCGTTTATTTTTTCTGATGGATGTCTACACTGCTTCTAATTTTCTCTTATTGAAAAAGTGTTTCAGTGAATGATTGGATACAGTCTCTCGATGCATGGCTCAAGAGTCTTTCTGAGATTTACCTAGGATTCTTGAGTCTTAGACAATATGTATTTTCAATTTTAATAAATTCTGCCAAATTGCTCTTCAAGGTAGCTTTCCTAATTTACTAGCTTCCATCCACAGTCTACAAGAGTTCTTAAAATAGACACTATTATCTCCGTTTTGCAAATAAACTGACTCGGGAAATACATAAATGCTTGAAGTTAAATAGCACCGCTAACTGAACTCCGGCATAAGTAACTTCAGAGCTACAATCTACAGCTCATTAGCAGTTGCGAATCCGTTAGCAGCAGGAGAAACCAGTTGCCAACAGCTTCTGCAGGTTAGGCTTCCCCATCTCACTAGCCCACGGGGGGGGGGGGGGGGGGGGGGGGGGGGGG
>CABHPR010156559.1:0-20309 GCA_902168415.1 Peromyscus melanophrys | reverse complement strand
TGTGTGTGTGTGTGTGTGTGTGTGTGTGTGTGTGTGTGTGTGTGTGTAGCAACACTTACAGAAAAAGAGGCCAAAGGCCATGAATTTGAGAAGGAGTGTGTGTGGGTGCCCGGAAGAAAGTAGGGACAATGATGTAACTGTATTTTAATTTCAAAAAGTAAAGAGATGGAACTACAACTTTGAAAAATGTTGACTTTGTGTAACACAAATCAAATTGTAGTTATACAATGTGGTTATTCTCAGAGTAAATAAACACTGAATATAATGTTAGAAAAAAAAGTCCTGACAAAGTATTATGAAAAAAAGAATTTTAGAAAATATTCTCGAGTTCCTTTTCTGTTGGCTGTCTCCTGCTTCCCATGGGGCCTGCCCTTAAGAGTGAGACTCCTTTGGGAAAAACTAACTTTCAATTGTACATGGTTATCAGTTGGAAATCACTTCCTGATTATTCATGAAAACTTGTGTCCACTTGTCATTTTAGGTCAGGAACCCATCAGGCCCCCTTTTCAGGCTCTGTGCACCTTGGAAAAGTCTCTGTGATTTCATGTGTGCATTGGTCCTCCATTTATAAGAATTGATTGCAAAGAAAAGCATCAACAAATATTTAACTTTTTAAATTTTTTTTCAATTGTTGGTTAAATATTATACATAGAACATCTGAAAATAGATTGCCTTAAAACACAAAATTTTAAAAAAAGTATAGTTAACTCATCACCAAATATCTGCTAGGCAAACTATTCCTGATATATCATTAATTTTCACATTTTCTTATCAAAATAATTTATCTCAATGTGTCATCACTCTGTTGATTTTTCTTAGTAAAGTAACAGCAATAAAGTTTTCTACAACAAAATTGATAATAATGACAATATCTTTTTTAAAACTTTTACTATTAAGAAATTTTCTATTCATTTTACATATGAACCACAGATTCCCTTCTCCTGCCCCCCCAGACTTTCACTCTAACCCACACCCCATTCCTACCTCCTCCAATGCAAGGTCTCCCCTGGGGAGTCAGCAGAGTCTGGTACATTCAGTTGAGGCAGATCCAAGCCCCTCCCTCCCTGCACCAAGGCTGAACAAGGCAAGGTGTCACACCTTAGGCACTGGGCTCCAAAAAACCTACTCATGCACTAGGGACAGATCCCTATCCCACTGGCTGGGGGCCTCCTAAACAGTTCAAGCTTAACAACTGTCTCACCTATCCAAAGGGCCTAGTCCAGTCCCATGGGGGCTCCATAGCTATTGGTCCACAGTTCATGAGTTTTCACTAGTTTGGCTGGCTGTCTCTGTACATTTCCCCATTATGATCTTGCTCATAGAAACTCTCCTCTCTCTCATCTATTGGACTCCTGAGGGTCGGTCTGGTGCCCAGCCGTGGATCCCTGCATCTGCTTCCATCACTTACTGGATGAAAGCTCTATGATAACAGTTAGGGTATTCACCAATCTGATTACCAAAGTAGGCCAGTTCAGATACCCTAGTGACTATTGCTAGAAGTCCAAGGTGGGATTATCCTTGCCTGGGAACTTCCCTAGAACGCTTTTCTCCCCATTCCCATGACAACCTACAGAATGGGAAAATATCTTCACCAACTCTACATCTGACAGAGGGCTGATCTCCAGAATATATAAAGAACTCAAGAAACTAGACATCAAAATACCTAACAGTCCAATTAAAAAATGGGCTAGAGAGCTAAACAGAAAATTCTCAACAGAAGAAGCTCAAATGGCTGAAAGACATTTAAGGAATTGTTCAACATCCTTAGTCATCAAGGAAATGCAAATCAATATGACTCTGAGATACCATCTTACATCTGTCAGAATGGCTAAGATCAAAAACATTGAATATAGCTTATGTTGGAGAGGATGTTGAGCAAGGGGAACACTCCTCCACTGTTGGTGGGAGCGCAAACTTGTACAGCCACTTTGCAAATCAGTATGGCAGTTTCTCAGAAAATTGGGAATCAATCTTCCTCAAGACCCAGCTATACCACTCTTGGCCATACACCCAAGGAATACTCAATCATACCACAAGGACACATGCTCTATTATGTACATAGTAGCATTATTTGTAATAGCCAGAAGCTGGAAACAACCTAAATGCCCTTTAACCAAAGAATGGATAAAGAAAATGTGGTACATATATACAATGGAGTACTACTCAGCAGTTAAAAAAAAATAACTTCCTGAAATTTGCAGGCAAATGGATGGAAATGGAAAATATCATCCTTAGAGAGGTAACTCAGACTCAGAAGGACAAACATTGTATGTACTTACTCATAAGTGGATACTAGCTGTAAGGCAAAGGATAACCAGACTATAACCCACAGCTCCAGAGAAGCTAGCTAACAAGGAGGACCCTAAGAGGGATGCATAGATTGCCCAGCAAAGGAGAAATAGATGAGATCTACATTAGCAAACTGGATGGGGGCAATGGAGGATAAGTGATGGGGGATGAGAACATAAGGGAACAGGAGGTTCAAGCTGGAACAGGAAAAGAGTGGGAGAGCAAGAAAAGAGATACCATGATAAATAATAACAATACCTTTAAAAGTGCTGACACAGCATTATGAGATAATGACCCTCTGAAAATGCTATTGATTTTATTTTCTGTAGGTCATCTACCGCTGGACAGGCTAACTGCCCTTAAGATAAGTTGATTGACCCAGTGAAGTGCTTATCTGTTGGAGGTAGATTCTGGGTTAGGGATTGAGGTATGTGTCAACCTCTCTTTTCAGTTCTATGACCCCATCTGGTGCAGGCACAGTCAGGCTCTGTGCATGCTGTTTCAGTCTCTGTGAGTTCATATGCTACTCTAAGAGGCCTTGTGTCCTTCCTTACAAACAGTTTATATACCTCACTCACTGCTATGTTCTAATCCAATGTGGACAAATAGAAGCATGGTTCTTGAGAGTTCTTAAATTCACAGCCAAGTGGGCTTTCTTTCCCTAGATGAAATATTTGGGGCTTGCTATGTGCAGAAATGTTTTTTGACATATTTAACAGGAACTTCCCTGTGTGCTCAGATATAAATCTAATGCTTGTCCATCTCTATTATACAAGTCCATTCAAGCAAGAACAATTTGTCTGTTTAATTTTATGATTTATTTTAATTTCAATAGGAAGATCTTATATATCTTGGTTATCTCATGGGGGTGTAGTAGTATTTTCTTGGGAGTTATAGATTTTATCTCTCAACTTGCATACTTAGATCATTTTCTATATCAGGAGTTTCAGGAAAAGTAAATGAATTCTGGAATAATTGGATAGTTAACTATGTGCCTGAAAACTTTAATAAGTCAATTGATCTTTCTGTATATGAGCCTAGAGCATTCTCCAAAGACCCAGATTAATTTCCTGATAAACTAGAACTAATTGGTTTAAGATTATGAATCTCAGCTTAATAAAGTCATCATGGTTATTTTTTTTAATACCCACTTCACTGCATTCTACCTCAGAAAGACTAAATCAGCATCTTAGGGAGCAAGGAACAGAACTTCTAATATTATTCTATGTAGGCCTATTTTGAGAATGCTAAATCTACACGTTATTGTCCCCAAAGTAAGTTCTCAGGGTTAGAGCTGTTTGACTCTTATTTAGGAAATATATGCTAGAATAACTGATCCTGTTAAAAGACTAAATCTTTTTTTTTCTTTTGGTTTTTCAAGACAAGGTTTCTCCATGTAGTTTTGGTACCTGTCCTGGATCTCGCTCTGTAGACTAGCCTGGCCTCGAACTCACAGAGATCCTACTGCTTCTACCTCCCAAGTACTGGGATTAAAGGTGTGAGCCATAGCTGGATGTTTTTTCCTGTGGATAATCAGTGTATACTGACATGAACAATTACACTCAAAGTAATGCTTTTATGTTAGTCATAAGACAGAAGTTTTAGACATCACTGTATTTTCACTCATAATGAACTCAAAATGCTATAAGCTCTGTATGTAAAAACAATTTTAATTGGGCTCTTATTTATTTTAGGAAGCACATTAAGTTGTGAGGCTTTCTGGATTCTCCTCAGGTTTTGACTTTGAGGAGAGCACAAAACAATACAATGAAGGAACAGAGTTGAAAAGAGCTTTCTGCCTACTGATGACTTGAACTTAATATTCATGGGGCAATCAGGGCTGGAAGAAACAGAGTGTTGTTGTTGTTTTCGTTTTTCTTCCATGAATCAGAGGGTAGTAATCCTGGGAGGGATCAAAAGCAACAGAAGAGGCTGGTTAGTGCTGAGGGATATCTTTCTATATGCTTTGATTATGTGTTGCTCTGATTGGTTGATAAATAAAGCTGTCTGGCCTATGGCAAGTCAAGTTATAGCTAGGCAGAAAATTGAAGAGAGAGACAGGAAGAAGAAAGGCAGAGGGGAGAGAGACACCAACACTGCAAGATGTGAAAATGCCAGAAAGCCACTGCCACATAGCAACTTATAGATTAACATGTAAGTTATAAGAGGTAGGTAGCAGGAAGCTTGCTGTAGGCCATGCAATTGGTAATTAATACTAAGCCTCAGAATTATTATTTTATAAGCTGCTGTGGGACTTTGGGGCTGAGCAAGACTGGAGAAACCTTCTATCTACAGGGAGGCTTTTTTTAAATTCATAAATGATTGCAAATATATACTGTTTTCTTCCTATAATTGTGCTTTAGTACTCAGTGGCCTAATGGTAATATTGCAATAAAAACAGATGACTGATTTTGTTTTGTATGCATTAATAGAAGCAGGAAGGATTATGTGGATAGCATTATTCTCACCCTGTAAGAACTGATTGAACAACAGGGTACCTGGAACTTAGTCTTAGTAGGACTGTAAATGTCTTTCTGTTAAGAATCGAATTTGATTTGCCATCATTGGTATTATCTAACTGGCTGTGCTGTGTTCTTTATAATACATTAGACATTCTCTTGAATGTGTGTAGCCATCATTATGGAAGACAAATTAGTAAAAACTGAGACAGGCTTGCTGCCCTTTCTCTTCTGTGCTGACTTGATGTGGTCTGTTTCATTGCTATTTGTGCCTTATATCCTTTGTTTCCCAAATTATTGTTTTCAATGGTCCCCTTTTCCCAATATTAAATACATAAAATTCCCTCTGAAAAAAAAAAAAGACATCTGCGATAAACAAAACCATCTCAAGAATACACAGCAAAAAATAAAGACCTTGAGGTGACACAGGAAAAAATGCTATGCCCAAATGTTAAACACTTGAAAAATCTGTGGATAATTGATGTTCTTGGTTTCTTAACCCAGAAGTAATGTAGCAGGATGAATTGCTGAGAATTTTGCTTGAATTCAAACCCACTCTTTTTTTTTTTATTTTTATTTTAATATACAATTCAACTTTACCTATCAGCCATAGATTCCCCCCGTTCTCCCTCCTCCCGTCCTGCCCGCCTCCCCCCACCCACATCCCCCCCCCCGGCACCCCCCCCCCCCAACCACCCATTTCCATCTCCTCCAGGGCAAAGATTCCACCGAGGGTTGAGATCAACCTGGTGGACTCAGTCCAGGCAGGTCTAGTCCCCTCCTCCCAGGCTGGGCCAAGGGTCTCTACTAAGCCTCAGGTTTCAAACAGCCAATTCATGCACTGAGCACAGGACCCGGTCCAACTGCCTGGATGCCTCCTAAACAGATCAAGCCAATCAACTGTCTCACCCATTCCGAGGGCCTGATCCAGTTGGGGGCCCCTCAGCCATTGGTTCACAGTTCATGTGTTTCCATTCGTTTGGCCACTTGTCTCTGTATTCCATCCATCCCTGGTCCCAACAACTCTTGCTCACATAAACCCTCCTCCTTCTCGCCAATTGGACTCCCGGAGCTCCACCTGGGGCGTCCAGACTGTTCATGTAGATCTCATCCATTTCTCCGTCATTGGGCAATCCCCATGTCTTTCTTGGGGTCCTGTTTTCCAGGTAGCCTCCCTGGTGTTGTGAGTAGCAGTCCAGTCATCCTTGTTCCACAACTAGTATTCTCCTATGAGTGGGTACATACCATGTTTGTCTTTCTGAGTCTGGGTTACCTCGCTCAGGAGGATTTTTTTCTAGATCCCTCCATTTGCCTGCAAACCTCATGATGTCATTGTTTTTCTCTGCTGAGTAGTATTCCATTGTATATATGTACCACAGTTTATTTATCCATTCTTCGGTTGAAGGGCATCTAGGTTGTTTCCACGTTCTGGCTATTACAAATAATGCTGATATGAACATAGCTGAGCAAGTGCCCTTGTGGTATGATTGAGCATTCCTTGGGTATATGCCCAAGAGTGGTATAGCTGGATCTTGGGGGAGATTGATTCCCAATTTTCTAAGAAAGCGCCATATTGATTTCCACAGTGGCTGTACCAGCTTGCATTCCCACCAGCAGTGGAGGAGAGTTCCCCTAGCTCCACATCCTCTCCAGCACAAGGTGTCCTCAGTGTTTTTGATCTTAGCCAATCTGACTGGCGTAAGGTGGTATCTCAGAGTTGTTTTGATTTGCATTTCCCTAATGATTAGGGATGTTGAGCAATTCCTTAAATGTCTCTCAGCCATTTGTGTTTCCTCTGCTGAGAAATCTCTGTTTAGTTCTATGGCCCATTTCTTAATTGGACTGTTGGGAATTTTGGTGTTTAATTTCTTGAGTTCCCTATATATTCTGGATATCAGTCCTCTGTCAGATGTGGGGTTGGTGAAGATCTTTTCCCATTCTGTGGGCTGTCGCTTTGCCTTGTTGACCGTATCCTTTGCTCTACAAAAGCTTTTCAATTTCAAGAAGTCCCATTGATTGATTGTTTGTCTCAGTGTCTGAGCTACTGGTGTTATACCTAGGAAGCGATCTCCTATGCCAATGCGTTCAAGACTACTTCCTACTTTCTCTTCTAGCAGGTTCAGAGTAGCTGGATTTATGTTGAGGTCTTTGATCCACTTGGACTTAAGTTTTGTGCACGGTGATAGATATGGATCTATTTGCAGCCTTCTGCACGTTGATATCCAGTTATGCCAGCACCATTTGTTGAAGATGCTTTCTTTTTTCCATTGAACGCTTTTGGCTTCTTTGTCAAAAATTATATGTTCATAAGTGTGTGGATTAATGTCTGGGTCTTCAATTCGATTCCATTGGTCCACAAGTCAGTTTTTATGCCAGTACCAAGCTGTTTTTATTACTGTAGCTCTATAGTAGAGCTTGAAGTCAGGGATCGTGATGCCTCCAGAGGTTGTTTTATTGTACAGAATTCTTTTGGCTATCCTGGGTTTTTTGTTTTTCCATATGAAGTTGAGTATTATTCTTTCCAGGTCTGTGAAAAATTGCGTTGGTATTTTGATGGGGATTGCATTGAATCTGTAGATAGCTTTTGGTAAAATTGCCATTTTTACTATGTTAGTCCTGCCTATCCATGAGCATGGGAGATCTTTCCATTTTCTGACATCTTCTTCAATTTCTTTTTTCAGGGACTTGAAGTTCTTGTCATATAGGTCCTTCACTTGCTTGGTTAGTGTTACCCCAAGGTATTTTATGTCATTTGTGGCTATTGTAAAGGGTGATGTATCTCTGATTTCCTTCTCAGCCTGTTTGTCAGTTGTATATAGGAGGGCTACTGATTTTTTTGAGTTGATCTTGTATCCTGCTATGTTGCTGAAGGTGTTTATAAGCTGTATCAGTTCCTTGGTTGAATCTTTGGGGTCACTCAAGTATACTATCATGTCATCTGCAAATAGGGAAAGCTTGACTTCTTCCTTTCCCATTTGTATCCCCTTAATCTCCTTATGCTGTCTTATTGCTCTGGCTAGAACTTCAAGTACTATATTGAATAAGTATGGGGAGAGCGGACAGCCTTGCCTCGTTCCTGATTTTAGTGGAATTGCTTTGAGTTTCTCTCCATTTAATTTGATGTTGGCTGTTGGCTTGCTGTAAATTGCCTTTATTATGTTGAGGTATGTTCCCTGTATTCCTGATCGCTCCAAGACCTTTATCATGAAGGGGTGTTGGATTTTGTCAAATGCCTTTTCTGCATCTAGTGAGATGATCATGTGATTTTTTTCTTTCAGTTTGTTTATATGTCAAACCCACTCTTGAGTCTTATCAATGGCTGATTTGCTGCTGGCCATTGTGTTTCCAATGGCAAAACATAAAATCATAACAAAAAGTACTTTTTATTAATGAGAGTTATTTAATGTAACTTTGTATCATAAAAGTTAAAAATCCTAAAAAAAACCTAAAACATTTTCTTCTAAGGACAAATAGCCTTAGGAAATAATCATTTTAAAAATTATACTTAGTGCTGGGCAGCAGTGGTTCACGCCTTTAATCCCAGCTCTTGGGAGGCAGAGCCAGGCAGATCTCTATGAGTTCCAGGCCAGCCTGGTCTACAGAGGGAGATCCAGGACAGGCACCAAAACTACACAGAGAAACCTTGTTTCGAAAAACCAAACACCCCCCCCCCACACACACCAAAAAAAATTGTACTTAGTAAGTGCATGGCAATCCAAGTGTCAGAGAATCGGGACATTTGGGGGGAAAATGATGGAAACAATATCAAAAGCATCTGAGGTAGAGAAGGTTTTTCCTCAGCACAGTTTAAAGAGTGGAATACAGTATCAGAAATGCAGCTCACTATTTCCAAGAGTCAAAACCAGCCAGAAAAGACGACGTTTCTAGTTTCCCTTCAAAAGGCTGGCGGCTTCACTCCATTTGCAGTTTAAGGTGAGAAGCAAGCCAGGTGGCTGAGGTGTGCATGCATTCAGACACAAAGTTGTTTAATCCAAACGTGATCATGGACAAGGAGTGAAAACAGTTTGTCATCTGCAAATGAGAATGGGACGTCTTTCAAAAAGACTTCTCATGTAGGGGGAAAAAAATCAAATAAAA
The DNA here is from genome assembly GCA_902168415.1 of Peromyscus melanophrys. Classification (NCBI taxonomy): domain Eukaryota; kingdom Metazoa; phylum Chordata; class Mammalia; order Rodentia; family Cricetidae; genus Peromyscus; species Peromyscus melanophrys. The sequence goes on along the minus strand of CABHPR010156559.1, from coordinate 11,463 downwards.
TACTGCTGACAACAAAACCAGTTCATCTGGGGAGGAAAGGAAGCTGTCTGTCTCCTGTAGCTTTGCAAGTATTAGCGGTCTAACATGCACAGAGGGAAACATAAAGTGAAGTGATATTTGAAATAATTGCTATGTAACTTTTAATTAGTCATCACATATCATTTTAAGTCAAATGGACTTTCACTTCAGAAAAATAATACATTTATTATTACCAGTGATTAAATCACAAGGAAATGAAATGCAGAATGCTGAATGTGCAATTGTATGCTACCAATAAGGATATATATGTATAAAACACACACACACACACACACACACACACACACACACACACACACATATTCAAACATGTATGTGTAATCTGAGATTTATTCTTTCTTTTTTTTCATTTTGGGATCAAGGAAATATAATGTAAACTAAAAGTTGGAGGATATTGTAATGGAGAACACAGCTGGTTCACAAGCTATGTTCTTGTAATACTGAGAAAATTGAATGGTCCCTGTCTTGATTTCCTCATATTTGTAAAAGGATTCCTTTTAAGGAATAATGTAAAAATTAGGGAGAAAACTATGCCTCTGATTCCTAGCTCATCAAACTAAGTAGAGGAGCTCTCACAGGCACACAGTTCATAACTTCCCTACTGCCTCCTCCTTATACAGTAGGTAGGTAAGCTTCCAGCCAGAAATGACCATTGCTCACCCTGCAGGTGGTATGAGCACATAATAACTTATAGCCATTTGTAAGAATGGGGGAAATACTCTTAAGAAGAACAGGAAAAGAATAGACATGATTTGCAAGAGGGAAATATATTTCTTCCCCATTTCTAGTCTCGTGAATGTGATAATTATCTATTAGTACTTGATATTACAGCTCATGATTGAATCATTCTAGTTAAAAGAATGAAAAGTTATTACAGGATATATTTTTTTAAAAAACTAAAATACTTAATTTTAAAGTATGATTTAAGTAACTGAAAGTTTTCTAAAAAGAAAAAGAAATAAAAATCACCCTCCCCTAGATTTAGATTTAAATATTCCATCTATTTTCATGGTTAAAAATGATAAATAGTATATATGACTTTGACTCCAGAACTACATTGTAGATAAAATCCTGAAATATTGTATTTTTCTACTTCTTGACTTTTTAATTAGTTAGCTTGCCTGTTCTTTTAAAAAATATACTGCTAAATTGTCTGTTGATTATTTGTATATTTTCTGTTTTCTTTAAAAAATATTTTATTTTTTAAGAATTTCATACATCCAAAGCATTTTGTTCATATCTACATCCTAATCACCCCCTAACTCACTTTGGCTCAACTTCTGTGTTTCTCTCAATTTCATTTACACTTTTTGTTGTTGTATAATTACCTTTGAATCCAATTAATATTACCCACATATACATAGGTGTTCAGTGTCTTTTGTGTTACTATGTGGACATTTTTTTCTTGCTTCACACCAAGTCATTGGAAACTTTGTTTCCTATATCACTTAAAAATCCTCGAGCTTTGGAATTTTGTCTTGAGGATGGAGACATCTGCATTAGAATCTAGTACCTTAATGCTTACTGTTCCATCAACTCCCTTTGAGAGTCCATCACTTTCTGTCATCGTAACTTGAAAGAAGCACAGATCTTGGTTTTTCTCCAGGGTGTTGGAAAATTTTTCTATACCCCATCCTGCACCTTCTGCTTCTATTTCACTGCTCTAGAATGGTTTACATGATTCCCTTAATTAAGTGAGCATACATATGTTACTAGGCAACCAGGGTTACTTCGTTATTTTTTGTTGTTGTTGATCTTATTTTTTTTTGTTACTGTCAAATAGATAATTTAAATGCAGACTCAAATGAAAACTGGTCATCCCATTGTATCTGAATTTGAGAAACAAAACCAGAGCAGAAATCTATCAACCTCTGTAAATCTTGTAAGAAGGAAGATGGAGAGGAGGAAGACAGAACTTTATGTCTTCTGAGTTAGGATAGAAGAAACGAAGTGTGTTTATCTGGAGGTGACTAAGCAGCTGCATTGGTGATGAAAGGTTGATGCCTTCAGAAAAAGAATGAAATGTCCAGAGTGTGGGAGCAAGCATGCTTAGGATTTTGAATAACATTCAAAGAAGACAGAGAGTAGCATTTCTATTGTTGTTGTTAAAATTCAGAAATGTAGGATTGCAAATGAAGATTGCGAGCAACTGTCTAAGAAGGAGGGGCTTCTGGGTAGTAGAAGTAGAAGAATCCTTCCATTAGCTTAGCATATTTTCAGTAAATCAGATTTTAAGAGAGGTAGTTTCTGGCCAGGTGCTTGACAGAACTAGTGGAATAAGTCTTAAGGAAAGGGAAATATATATATGTAATAATCCATCTTTGAAGCATATCAGGATGCTCTGTCTTTACCTAAGGCCAGAGATTAAATTCAGATTCCATTCTTCTGACCAGGAAGAAAAACTTTCTCTTGTTGGGCCAAAACAAGGACCTGATATCTCTATCTTTTCATATTGTGATTTAAATCTTACAGAATTAAAAAAAAAAAAAAAAGCAATGTTTCTATTTCGATGGTTGCCAGGGAAGCAGGATGTGGTATCCAAATTTTTTTCAGAAGGACAGGCTCATCCACAGTGTACTTCATGTCAGCTAGTGCCAGTCTACCTACCCAACACTTGGAAATTGTATGCTCTTTCACAACACTTGGAAATTGTATGCTCTTTCACAACACTTGGAAATTGTATGCTCTTTCACTTAATCTCCTAAAAATAACAAAGAACAAATGACAGAAGAAAAGCTACACATTTAAAATGAGGAAGATAGAGTTATGGGGACGCCAATATCAATTGTACATTTGATTAAGTTATCCTGTCAATAATATATCACAGTTTGTCTTTTCTGTCTGTCTTTTTTTTGTTGTTGTTGTTATTTGAGATAGGGTTTCTCTGTATAGTTTTGGTGCCTGTCCTGGATCTCACTTTGAAGAACAGGCTGGCCTTGAACTCACAGAGATCTGCCTGGCTCTGTTTCCTGAGTGCTGAGATTAAAGGAGTGTGCCACTGCCGCCTGGCTTATATACCACAGTTTTAAGTCTTATCCCCAGATATCCAATTGGGAAAATTTCCTGTTTGAAGTTTCAAAGAATTGTGAAGTTTTAAAGAATTTATAGTTGTGTAAACATTACTTATCTTGTCTGTGTTGTAATTATTATTTTAGAGTTTTTTTCCAAGGATATTATTACTGACATTAGAAAACAGAAATGATTGTACAGTAAAGAAAGGTCTCTTCCTCATATGTATTGCTTTGTTTTTCACAATTTAATGCTTTAAATTCAAAGGAGTTCACACACACATACACACACACACACACACACACACACACACACACACACACACACTAATTATAACTACCACGTCCTCTTGCCAAAAAAAATCTCAATAGACTTCTTCATGCTGAACAACACTTGCAGAGTGTAGCAAAAGGTTTTTGAAATATTTCCTTTGAACATGTAGGGCATTACAGCATTTGTGATCATTTTAAAATCAGGATTAAACTGTAATATCAGAATATTGTACCTTATCAAATGATATAATTTCAAATTGCAGAGAAATGCCTCCTTTATAGAACTTTATTGTCCCTTTGTTTACTTCAAAAATATAATTATGAATCTTCAGTCATTACAAATGTTATGAAAAATGTTTATGCAAACCTAGTTTTATAGAATTCTCAGACTAGTATATAAATAAAATTAACTTTTATTATAATTTCTCACTTATTTTAGTAAATTCATTAATATAGGTAACTGTAATATAAAAGTAATAAAAACAGTATTACTTTTGTCTGAGTTGTACTCATTCCTCTTTAGATTACTTTTCCTCACCCATTATCAGAAATATATCTTGAGACTTTAAGTGAGAAAAAAAGGAATGAGTTTTCATCCTTGAAGAATTTATATTTTTTACCAAGACCATTTTATTTTATTCTGTTTTGAAATGATGTTTTTTCATGTCTTTTCAAATTTTATACCTATTAATAAAGAAATGTTCAGATTTCTTGGAGTGTAATATTGATTATGTTATTAATTGGAAAGGATCAGTTTTTGGTAAGGATTAGGATGCTTTGTTTGCAGTTCACGTTGTGGAATGTGGTCTGAAGTTTGGGGAAGTGAAGAATGCAGCTGTCTCACTGTTTGCCTGTGAATCTCTAAGCAAATCAATCCTCACTAACACATTTATTTCTGGCACTACCACTATTGCCAGTGATTTGACAAAGTAGCTGCAACTGAGGATGTAAATAGCATTAATAATCTGATGATTTTAGAGCAGCAGTTTAAAAGTTTCTGCTGCTGACAAGAATCATAGTTTACGTTATGCCTTTCAAGGGAAGGAAAGTCACCACTCTCATTGGAATTAATTTTGTCCAATTACTATGTGTAGTTCTTTACAATGGAATGGAGATGGCCTGCTATTCATCATGGTTCTTCTGCTGACAAAAAAATGCCCATTGCAAAGTGATTTTTAATTTTCTGGGAGAATTTAATTTACTGCCCTTGGACTTAACATATTGACTGCCAGGACATTTAACACCTGAGAGCAGAAAAGGTACTGGGTACTTCCTTACTTTGGCTATACTAAGGGCAGAGTCAAGAACAAAGCAAAACTTTTGTTGTAGGTCCCAGGCTTTTCTTTCATCATTTCTTTTCGAGATCTACAACATTGTAGGTTCTCAAACAAAGTGAAAAATGATGATCAAGTAAAATGTAAATTTCAAAATTGTAAGGAGTGAATGAAATACAGATTTTCTTCTTATTTTCTAACAGTTGATTCAAACTGGTATAATTTGATGAACAATTATCGTTTTTTTAAGTTTGAGCACATTTGTTTAAGAGATTAAATCCAGTGCTTATGTTCTACCTGGTGTTAGAATAGTAGAGAAAGATATTCATTCATATCAGTTCCTCATTCTGTTGACAGCATTCACAATTGCATATGATTCATGGTGATATGTTAAATAAAACCTAAGCTCTAGTTAACCACAAATCATTAAACAGTAGTTACAAATGGTTTTGTGGAATGCCACTGATCTCTCCCTCACTTCAACAATTCCTGCTCCCCAGTCAACAGGTCCCAAGGACTATAACAATTGTCTTTATCCTTTCTTTCTTATCCATGGCTGAGCCTGTCACCAGAAAGAAGTTCCCAGAATCATTCATCGCAAGCGGGTGCTGGTATCCTTGTGCCGTCACTTTCAATCTTAGCGCACCTTCCGCAGAGTTGCCTTAATTAGTACCAAATGGTCAGACTTTAAACATATACATAGAGTCAATATTAATATTCACAGAGAAGTCTGCATTTATGTATTTAAGAATGCACGCCAGGTGGTGGTGGCACTCGGCAGGCAGAGCCAGGCGGATCTCTGTGAGTTCAAGGCCAGCCTGGTCTACAGAGCGAGTTCCAGGACAGGCTCCAAACTAAACAGAGAAACTCTGTCTTGAAAACAAAACAAAACAAAACAAAAACAAAGCAAAACAAACAAACAACAACAACACACACACAGAGGCACACATGTGTAAAAACAAAGAACAAGGTATCATGAATTTTAAAGAGAGTACGGGGTACATGAGAGGGTTGAGTTGAATATGATCTCAAAACTATTTTAATTATTCATTTTTAGACAATTTCAATTTCATGCCCGAATGCAATGCATTCTAATCACATTACAGCTCCATCTTCACTTATCCTCACTCTCCTACCGCCATTCACCTCCCACCAAATCTCCATTCCACATCCAGGTCTCTTTGTTTCAATATTGGTTTGGCTTTGTGACTCACTTGGTTTAGCCATATGTGCAGAGCTATTCACTGAGAAACTCACCAGTGACTACAACATGGCAGAAATGTCTCCTGCTTCTCCAGCAGCCATCAACTGTCAATCACTCCTGAATACAACTGGTCCCCTATGAGCCTCTTTCCTCCCTGATTGAAGGGTCCGGTACTATGCAAGGTTTGGGAAGACTACTTCAGCTACTGTGAGTCATATATACAACCACCATGTTATATTTCTTCAGCATGTTAAAATTCGATCAATCCTACAACTAGGCTATTATAGAACTTTAGATTTCTTTTCTTTAAGTACTTGCAAGTGTGTCTGTTGTACTTTTATACAGATTCAATTGGTTGCGTACTCAGGGGTAAGACTATTAGAATATGCACTAATTGTATTTAGTAGTTTTAGGAACTTCCCCACTGGTTTTGATATTGTCTAAAATAATTTATATTTCCAAAAGCAATTCTTTTCACTCCATATCAACTCCAAAATTTATTGGTGTGTCATTTCTTGATGGAAATCATTAGGAGTACTGTAAGATGGAACCACAATGTAGCTTTGAAGTGCATTAACTACCTCATAGTCAGAGAGTTTTTCTGTTTGGAATGTCTTAAAATGAATTGGTGTCATACTGCAGAGTCAAACAGAAACAGGCATCACAAATAACTTTGGGGTTCTTAAGATGATGTTAGTTCTTTCTTGAAAATATTTACTAATGTAGTTAAATAACAATGATAATAATAATACAATTTGTGATATATTTCATTGTCAATATTTTCCCAGGATATCATATAGAAGATGACTGTTGATAAATATTTTATAATACATAGGTAAATCCTTAAAAAGAATCACATTGTCTTAAATCACTTTAAGAAAGTCTACTTCATGTGCCATTTCCTGTTCAAGCTCTTACTGTAAAAAACTGATTTCCCATTTCACTTTGCGGATACTCTGATACTTTTGATATTAATTCTGTGTAAAACTCCACAATCTCTGGCTCACTCAAAACAGGGAATATTTTACTCTTTAATAGCAATAGTGGCATCATTAGGATTTAAAAATATCATTTAATTAACTTCCATATCATTACTGAAGAATTTGCCTCTTTCTCTGTATAGCAAAGACAATGAAAAATATTTCTATGATTACCAATTCCTTTATTTCAAAGATTTTTTAAAATTATATGTATGATGGTGGTACATGTTACATGATTGAGAATAGATGCCCTGTAGATGTCAGAGAACCCTTTGGAACTGATAATTAGGATCTTGAGAGATGCCTTACATGGGTGATACTGGGATTTGAACTCAGGTCCTTTGCAAAAGGAATACAAGCTCTTAACCAACAAATGATCTCTCCAGCTGTCTCACTCATTCTTTTGTTGTTGTTGTTTTTTCTGAGACAGGGTTTCTCTGTGTAGTTTTGGTGCCTGACTTGGATCTCGCTCTGTAGACCAGGCTGGCCTTGAACTCACAGAGTTCTGGCTCTGCCTTCTGAGTACTTGGTTTAAAAGTGTGCATCACCACCGCCGGCAAAATATGTAGCCCAGGCTGGCCTAGAACTTGTGATTCTCCTGCCTCTGCCTACTTCAGCAAATCCTACTGATGTGCACCACTACAACCACGTCACTCATTTTTTAGATGTCTATTCAATATTTATTTAATAGTGAAGTCACTTCTGAACATCAGTTATTGTAACCTCAAAATACCAATATAGAGAAATACAGCCAATTTTCCTCTGTACATTATCTCTGGATTTGATTACTTCTGTATAACATTGTACTGATTATGTTATTATTTAACACCCCTACTGCCTGTGCTACTACTTCACGGAGGTCAGAATAATTTCTCTTTCCACCCCCTAGGGTCTGTACTTCCAAAATGGCTAGAAGGATACCTGGAATAAAAATACATATAGTGATAAATATTTGCTGTCTGGGTTAATGGACACTACAAATTAAAATTCAGGAATATTTATCTGTGGAAGTATCATTAGATTACACTTTGCTTAACTTGAACCAAGGGAATGAAACTTATCAGTTCTGAACTGAGAGTTTTGATTTCTCTCACACTATTTTGATTACATTGAAGTAGAACACCTCATCAGTTCCCTTCTTAGTCACGGGAAACATGGAATACATCAATACAGTGGAGATCAAAGGGCAGCGTGACTAGGAGAAAAGAATTTAAATGCTCTTTCATTTTCTCTCTTACTTTCTAAGCATAAGTAATTAATGGGGTTAGTCCTTGGTTCTTTGATTTACTTTAAACCAATTTGAAAAGGAACAAATTACCTGAAACCTTAAAAGACATCTTCTGTTAATCAGTAAAGTATAGTTCATAAATTCACTGCACTGATCCATGTGTTGTAAAGGGCTAATTCTGGATCTATCCAAGTGAATACATTTATTGTTGCGTTGTTGAGTGAGCCTGCTCAAGCTATTTCATCCCTTCATCAAGTCTGTGTTTGTAACAAATATGAAATATACTATTACATTTTACCATGGAATTATAAGTCATCATACTATTTTAGAAATTGAGTTGGGCATTAATTAATAATATGTAAATAAGGAAATATATATCACACTTGTCTTGCTTAAAGTATAAATAATGCCAATATATGGTATATTATAAGAAAAAACATCCTGCAGTAGAGTAAGTGGATAAAAAAGGATTAAATATCAGGAATGATTTCAGCAGCCTTTCCTTGATTTACTTTTGCTCTTTTTTTGTTTTGTTTTGTTTTTGTTTTTTCCAGACAGGGTTTCTATGTGTAGTTTTGGTGCCTGTTCTGGATCTTGCTCTGTAGACCAGGCTGGTCTCAAACTCACAGAGATCCGCCTGCCTCTGCCTCCTGAGTGCTGGGATTAAAGGTGTGCACCACCACCGCCCGGTTTCCTTGATTTATTTTTAAAGCCAATGTTTCTCTTTGTTTGTTGTTATGCTATAATGTCCCATTTTATGTTACTATAGCAGTTTTTACAGCTTAAAACAAAGTCATCAATTTAGAAAGATAAGCTTTTATTTTTTCACAGATGTTGTTTGAGTTCTCTTCTATCTATATTCTTGTACTTGTGTGTGTGCGCGCGCGCTACTACAAGAATATAGATAGATAGAGTTCTCATCTATCTATATTCTTGTACTTATGTGTGTACAATATATGGTTGGTTTATGTAAATTTTTTGTGTGTTCACGAACTAGATTGCACACATAAAGTCCAGAGGAAGACGTGTGGTATCCTGATTTACCACTCTCTGCCTAATGCCTTTGAAACTGGGTATTTAGTGAACATGGAGTTAGGCTGTTGACTAGTCAGTCCCCATTGACCTTCCCATTTCAACCTGAATGTACTTGGATTATAGGCATGGCTGGCTTTTTAAGTGGGTTTGGAATTCAAGTTCAAATGACTACGCCTGAGCATTGCCTACTCTCCCCATTGAACCTCTACAGCGGGTTTCTCGTCAGTTTGGGAGTGACCTAATTGACTTTTACCAACGTCAGTCACCAGGCAAGGGCAAGCAAGATTGATCGGCCAAATGATACATAACTTTCCCTTAAACTTAAGAAATGCTTGTGTTTTTGAAACATATTTCTGTTAATGAAAAATGATGCAAGAATCACAAGACAAAAGATAAAATACATGTAAAGAATTTGTATTCACTGGTTCATAATAACACCTGTCACCTTTGTCCTAATTCTTCCTACAACCGAGAATCTGCTTTTGTTGTGTTTATATTTATAACCAGAAGTACCCAATGCAAATAGCCAGGCCTTTTGTATACTAAATATATTCTATTGTTCAAGTTATCATACTCATTTCTATTGTCTGTCATGATACTGTATTAAGTCTTGAAACATTTTGAGACTTAACTTAGAAAGTAATGAAATAGGGATAAATTATTTACACTTTTTAAAAAAATCTCATTTGTTAGTTTTTAAATTTTTCATGCAGTTTTATAATGGTCTTGTTTATACTCACAGGCTAGAACAGCTCAAAATTCCCATTAAGGAAACTTTTTTTTTAAAAACAAATTCCAGTTTGTACAGAGGTTTTCAACTGGATATCATCCAGAGAAGAAGAGACTGTGGTTATTAGGTCTAAATGGGACATGTACATCACCATATGGCAGAAGACTGCTGTCAAACAGTATTTTCCAGATATAACAGGACCATTGTACACATAAAATATCAACAGCTGTGAATACTTTCATAAGACTTGCACAAGAAGAAGCTAGACCAAAATCCCCTCATGGGAATAGGGAAGGGCTATTGAAATCACACACACACACACACACACACACACACACCAGCTGAAGATCTATCGGCAATTTACAGCTACTGGAGGAGAGAGTACCAGTATTCATCAGGGATTCAGTCTTAGACAATTCAAGTAAATTAAAATGAAAATATCTTTTTGTTTTGTTTTGTTTTTTTTTGTTTTTTGAGACAGGGTTTCTCTGTGTAGCTTTGCGCCTTTCCTGGAACTCACTTGGTAGCCCAGGCTGGCCTCGAACTCACAGAGATCCGCCTGGCTCTGCCTCCCGAGTGCTGGGATTAAAGGCGTGCGCCACCACCGCCTGGCTGAAAATATCTTATACTCATAGGTTATTACGGCTCTAAACTGTGAAAAGGAATCATATTAATTATGTTTTTGCCTCTCTGTTTACTAATGTATTTCTTTTTTTTATTTTTTATTTTATTTTATTTTACAATACCATTCAGTTCTACATATCAGCCACGGATTCCCCTGTTCTCCCCCTTCCTGCCCTCCTCCCCTTCCCCCCAGCCCACCCCCCATTCCCACCCCCTCCAGGACAAAGCCTCCCCGGAGGAGGACTGAGATCAACCTGGTAGACTCAGTCCAGGCAGGGCCAGTCCCCTCCTCCCAGGCCGAGCCAAGCGACCCTGCATAAGCCCCAGGTTTCAAACAGCCAACTCATGCAATGAGCACAGGACCCAGTCCCACTGCCTGGATGCCTCCCAAACAGATCAAGCCAGTCAACTGTCTCACCCATTCAGAGGGCCTGATCTAACCTATATATTTAAGTTAAGGTTGAAGTCTGCTGTTTCAAATGCAGTTTAGGCTGGACAGTTGTGGCGCACGCCTTTAATCCCAGCACTCGGGAGGCAGAGGCAGGCGGATCTCTGTGAGTTCAAGGCCAGCCTGGTCTACAGAACAAGATCCAGGAAAGGCGCAAAGCTACACAGAGAAACCCTGTCTCAAAAAAAAAAAAAAAAAAAAAAAAAAGAGTTCAACATACCATATTAAAAAAGGGAATAGATTGGGTTGGTTGATTGTACTTAGTGCTTCATATCTGAGCATAATTCGTTTACTAATAGTTACAAAAGTCAACGAAATTAAATCTAAAATCATTAGAAAGAAGGTACTAAAATAGATTAGAGCAGAAAAAGTAGAGAATAAAGTTTATTTTTTAAATTAATCAATGAAGCACGCAGCAGGTTCTTTAACAACATAACAACAATTATTCTTAAACAGTTAAGAGAAAAAAAACACAACATTCAGATGAATAGGAACAAAAATAAAAAACAGACATTAAAACTGACACCTGAGTAAATCAGCAGCTGATAAGGAATTCGGTAGATATTTTCAAAGCTCTTATGAAAGCAAAGTCCAGTATTCCAAGCAGTTTCAGAGCAGAG
>CABHPR010156558.1:13158-41350 GCA_902168415.1 Peromyscus melanophrys | reverse complement strand
CCCTTAATCTCAATACCAACCATAGAAGACCTGGAGGTCTGTACAGAGAGGCAGTGACGAGGCAGTCACGTAGTTGGGTTTACAACCAATGAGAAGGAAGAACAAGGACTCTTATTTAAAGGCTAACGCACAGGAAGTAGTTCCTTTTCGGAGAGGTCTCTTGGTGGGAGAGGCTAGCTGGCGGAAAAGCAGGTAAGACTCTTAGCTCTGACCTCTTTGGCTTTCATCTTTACATTGGCTCTGTGTCTCTTATTTAATAAGGCGGTTGGTTACATCTACACAGAGATGGTCTTACCCAGCTGTGAAAAGTACAACAGCAGTCTGCTGCATAAGATGAGCTCTTGTGCGCACCAGTGCCATGGATATTATGGTGGCAACCAACTGCTCTCTGCCTGGATCTGAGGCTTGTTCAAGATCCCTGATAAAGTAAAACCAGCCTATATCTATATCTATATATCTATATCTATATATATTTATATACACACATATATGTATATGTATATGTATATGTATATGTATATGTATATGGCTAGGGAAGTCATAGGCCCTAGTGGGGAAGTTACTAGTATTATTTAGCTGTATTGACAAGGCGTCAAGTTGCCTTCTAAATATCTAAATATCCCATAGATAAATGCTATTCTTGGCCTTAATGGGAAAAAAAAAATCTCTCTTTTGTTGGGAACAGCGGTGAATGGTGAATACAGAAACTCATGGCTGTTCACTGTAGCTAAGAATAAGTGGCTGTTGACTGTTCAGCCCTAAATAAGACGTTTATACCACCTCCTTTAATGCTCAGGGAACAACACAGAAGGGGGCTAGAAATAATCTAAGAGCCAGGTGATAAAGAGAAGGGCTATGAAATGCCATCCTCTGTGCATGGCAAAGGTATCACACACATGAGCTCAAAGTGATTGAGTAATGTGCATTGCGTCTGTACAACACTGGCCATGTCAATAGTCAGGTAGGAATTGGAGTAGGCTCATGCGGCCCCATCTCTCCCTGCTGATGATGAATTCCGGGAGACGTAGAGTCATTGTCTTCGGTTGCATACCCACTGGTGAGCCCACCAGGCTCCAGTGGATAGTTCTAAACCCACGGTCACACAGACGGTCTTGGTTAGACACAGTAGGTCACAAAACCAAACCGAAGTCGTGAATGTAGGAAAGTGATTTGTAGAGAAGTTGACAGAGGAAGGAGGGGAATCAGAGAGGGGAGGAGGTGAGAGTAAACCGAATTGTCAAAGAACAAACTTAATTCATACGAATATTTAACATACAACATGAACTGGAAAAAAGAATTAGCTTAGGAAATAATTTTGTGTTTACAGGGCCATCACCCTGTTCACCAAACAGAAGCTCAGACTTTTCCCTCCTAAGTAACAGAAGATTGGGAATGCACATGAGTGAGTGAAGTCCGGTTGTCATTGTGTCCCAGGACCAAGTATTCTATAAGCAGCCATCAGTCTCTAGAGGAGGCTGGCCCACGCTGCCTCCTCCAGTGAGCACTGCTGTCTGCTAAGTTCAGCTCCTTGGGCCCCCTTGTCCAGTGGCTGCCACGCTCCCCTTTCTTTCATCTCTCCCAGAGTCCCCTCCCTTTCTGTTCTGTGTACTTTCAGAAGGTAATCCTCAATGGTGTCACAGCTAACTCACAGCTCCTGCCTTTCAGGGCTCAAGGCTCCACTGCAGAACCAGCAGGACAAGTTGCTCAAGGATTCTCCAAAGTGGCAATGAGACTTTGGGGGGGGGGGCGGGGGAGGGATGGAGAAGCAGGGACATCTACCTGCAGTAGGGGGTGGGTAAGGAAGGGGAAAGAAACTTCAGGGCCTGGGAACGAAGGCAGAGGCAGGATAGAGGGCAGTTAAGAAGTCCAAGTTCAGGCTGGGCGGTGGTGCATGCCTTTAATCCCAGCACTCGGGAGGCAGAGGCAGGCACATCTCTGTGAGTTCGAGGCCAGCCTGGACTACAGAGCGAGTTCCAGGATAGGCTCCAAAAGCTGCAAAAAAAAAAGTCCAAGTTCGACTACTTGTATTCAAGCCTCAGTTCCAATGCAAGCTAGGCTCCTGACCTTGGGCAAGGCATTTAGCCTTCCTATTCCTTTGTGTCCTCTTCCAGGTGGGAGTGACAACAGCCCCCTCCCCAGTAGATGTTGTAAAGATCAGCTGAGTAAATGCAGCACTCACTAAGAACAGGAACAAAATGCATTTGTTCCTGCATTTGTCAACTCACAGACTGTTCAGTGCCAAGAGTGAACCCTAATGAGATTGTGGGTGACGAGGATGTGCCAATACTTCCGCAATTGTAACCAATGTTCTGGGATGTTCACTGAAGGGGCGATGGTGTGTATGTGTGTATGAGGACTCACTACTTCCCATTAAATGTTGCCACAAACCTAATCTGCTCTTAAACATGTATACAAACACACCTCTGTATATTTAAAGTATGTCTATGCATGTGTGTGTGTGAAACAAAGCTACCTTACATTGAAGCTTATCTGTCATTGTCTGTCACTGTCCTGATTCTAAGGCCTGGTGGGCACGGATGTGGGTGACAGGAATCTGCCTGGGCCAAGGGTTCTCTTTCTCTGCCTGGCTCAAACATTTGTTCTAGGGTGTGTGTGTGTGTGTGTGTGTGTGTGTGTGTGTGTGTGTGTGTGCACGCCCGTGCCTTGGCATATGTGTGTATGCCTGCACACCATGTGTCTGCTATTTCTGGAAGCCTCCTACCAAGCTGGTCTCCACACCGTGGCTCACAAAGTGTCTGCTCATCCATTGGTACTACTCAGCTCACAGCTGCCACTGTGGCTTTCCAGCTGGCTGCAGCCAAGTCTCATTATTCCAGCCTGCGCCTCACTGAATCGCTGGGTGGTTCCACTTACGCTTACACACCAAGCTTCATCGACCTTACGACACTTGTCCGTGTCCAGATCAGAAAAACCCTACCCCTGGCAAGCTAACTGTCTCCAGCTCTTGCTTCACAGCCACTTATTCTTACCTTTCCTTATCTACAAAACAAGATGAGGAAGACTATTAGCTTGAAAGTGTCTGTCGAAATCACCGTTTGGAGGAATTTACATATGTAGTCACAGGGGTATAAAATGACTCAATACCAAGCGATTTATAGTTCTGCTCACAAAATATGGGAAACAACAGCAGTATCCACCATGAGAAAATTGGTGACGCACACATGTGATAATGGATTCCCCTTGGGACAGAAGAGATAAACATAAAAGACACAGAAGGAACTTTCCAACCCATTAAGTTAAAAGCAAGGGCAGACAGTATGTAATGGATGCGGCCACCTCTTTCTCTTATCCTTGGCAAAGGGCTTCAGGAACCTTACCGGATGTGGGAAACTGTGGGTGGCAATGAACTCTGAGGTTCAGTTTGTAAACTAGGCATGGTATGAGGTTATCAACAATAACCCATAATAAAATAGAATAATTACAACAAGATACTATAATGAAAGTCGCATGAATATGGTCTCCCTCTAATGATCTTATTGTACTGTAGTGTGTTTGGGAACCTTGGCTGACTGACTGACTTGGTGATAACTGAGACCAGGGATAAGGGGCACTACTGTATGGGCCCATAAGTGCCATAAGTGTGTGCATGTGTGCGGGTGCATGCAAGTGCATGCCCCTCCCCGACAGCAGAATGGAGAAAGGAATGCCAGTAGCTCCCTTTGGGGTGCAGAGGCAAGAATGAGAAGTAGGCAGGTTCTCATGCATAAGCGCTCTCTGATGTTGGAACAATGGACCAATTTTAAAATCCGAATACACAGTGAAAATCCTGCCTGCTCTGTAAGGATGGCAATTATCGTTTTCAATGTAAAGAGCCTGGGAAACACGTTCTCCTCCGTTTAGGAAGGTGCTGAGGCAGGGCTGCATCCCTGTAAACTTTCTGTTATGCTTTGAACCTCCTCACCATCTGTCCGGCTTCTCGGTGCCATTCTAGCATTCAACATCTGTTTTTCTTTGAGCCTCACTGTTCAAGAGTGACATCTCGGTAGATGGATTGCGGGGTGATGGTGGTGCGGTTGGTAAAAATGGCCTCAAAAGTTATACGCTGATGGAGATTTCCAGCCTAGGCTGTGATCATTCATGTTTGCTCTCCAGAAACATGTTATCTGTTCACTCATAGACGTAACTGTAAAGTGGTAGAATTGAAAGTATTACCAAGGCAACAAGAATCTCATTTTATAAACAATGAGCCCAGGAGTGGAAAGGTTGTCCATAGTCATGATTATTTGAAAGCAGCCGCTGGTTGCTAGATCTCTTCCCGAACTTTCTTCCCCTCTTTCACCATAGTGCCAAAGTGGTCACCCACAAAGGGGGACATGCATTCAGTAAGAGGCAGACCTACTAAGTGATTATAAAGGGTATCAGGACCAGGAATTAAAAACATAAATAACTCAAAGCAGTTTATCCTTCCCATATCCAGAATCCTGACCTTTCCAGGGTGCACACACATGCTAGTTGTACATGGGTATCTGAAAACAGACTAGCTTATTGTTCACCAAAATCTTGAATCCATCCCCATGTCTGTGATTTGAATGTCTCCTTTAATGAGCATGTTGAAATGTGATTGCCATAGCAGGCTGAGATGAGAGGATTATGAGTTCAAGGCCAGCCTTTAGGAGATCCTGTCTCAAACAAAACAAAACAGAACAAAACTGTGGGAGTCCATCAGAGGACCAGCTCCAACCTGTTGAAGGGTTCTTGGGGGGAGGAGAGAGGAATGAGGAAGCATTAGATAGAAATATAGACAGAGATGGAGAGGAAAGACAGAGACACAGGATAGCTTCGGGAGGGCCCTGGGTCAATACCCAGCTGCCTCAAGGTTTATTCCAAAGGGCTTTTTATACACTGCCAAGGGGAGAGGCAAAAGACCTTCCCCTTTCAAGATCAAAGCACAATGTACAGCCAAGTGTAGACCCTTCAAAACACCTGGTAACCACTCCCATGGCCAAATCATCCCATTTTGCAGCCCTGCTGGGTAAAGCAAACTCAGATTCTCTGACCCCGAGTAAGGTCTCACTAGAGAGCCTATATGGGCCCCCACACAAAACAAAACAAAGCAGCAATGATAACAATAACACAAGGAAAAGGAAAAGAAGCTGGGTCTCTAAGAGGTGATTAGGATGTGAGGGCTCCACCCACACATATCGGTTAAGCCTTGTTTCTGCAGAATTGGGTCAGGTATCTCAGGGATAGGCCCTGATACAAGGATGCTCAGCCTGACTTTTCTTCCTGCCTTCTATGCACACTTCCTCACCATGGGATACCTTTTGCCATGTACCAGTCAGCAGGAAGCATGCACCAGATGCTACCACCATGTTGGTCCTCCCAGACTCCAGAACCATAATAAATCAGTTTCTATTCTTTAGAAATCACCCAGTCTCAGGCACTCTGTTATAGTAGCAGAAAACAGAATAAGACACTTCAAAATGTAAAACTGTCATTAAAAAAAAAAAACACATTGCAAGCTCTCCTTACATCTGAATGGGCCATGACTAGCTCTCGTCAAAGGAAGGAGAGGAGAAGTGGCATGTCATTTCTGAGCCAATGTATTTATGCAGGGAACTTGTCTCTTTTTTTTTTATATATATATACTCTTTCCCCATTCGCTGAATGCAGAAGACTCAGGGACCTGAGAGATGGTGGAACCGCAAGGAGGAATAGCCCTGGATCCTTAATAAGCCATATGGAGAAAATGATATCATGCCACTGTTAGGAAATTAACTTTTGGTGTGCAACAGTAATAAAAATGTGAAGGTATTATATATTGGCCTAATAAATCACTGCAAGGAACATTTCAGTGAGGCCAGGAAAGAAGTCATTATCTCTCAGTTTAAAAAAAGGAAATGAATATTATTACAGCTTGGGCATGAAGTGTCCCCAAAGGCTTAGCTGTGAAGGCTTGGTCCCCAGGAGAACATGTTCAGGGGTGGGGACTTGGGGTTCAATCAAGAGTGTGCTGAGCTTAACAATGGGTGGTTCAGCACTGAAGGGGGCTGTTGGGAAGTAGGGTCCCGCTGGAGGAAGTAGGTCATGAAGGGTGTGTCTTTGCAGGGTACATCTTGTCCTCACTTCCTTCTACTCCTCTCTACCGTGTGGTGAACCACTTCACTCTACCATCGACTCCCTACCACGATGTTCTGCCTCACCCACAGCTCAGAAACAAAAGGAGCGAGTGCCTATGGAGTATAACCTGAAAACTGTGCGCCAAAATAAACCTTCTTTCCTTTAAGTTGATCTCTCTCATGTAGTTTGCCACAGCAAAGAAAAGCTGACTAGTGTAAATATTAAGGAAAGTAACCCTTTCATATTGCTTCTAACTTGATTTTATTGTAGCGCCTGCCCCTTTTATTGTTTCTCAGTGCTATCTCCACAGCCCTAGACTGAATACTGACAGACAGACAGACACACATCACTATCTGCTGAATTCCTGCCATATATGTGTATATATTATATAATACATAATTATACATATACTATATATAATATATACATACATGATACATACATAGACATATGGCACTATCTCCTGAATTCCCGCCATGAAAGATGAACAGTTAGTTTCAGTCCACTTTTTCCTTCTGTCCCCTAATGCCTAATAATTATATTTTATTGGCTACTTTGAAATTTTCAAATATTTCGAAATTAGCATTTTGGCTTCTTTTGCTGACACATCCTCCCATCTTTCCACTTTATTTTTACTGTCTGACCTCCCATCTGCTCTCGGTCATAGTTTTATACTTTGTACTTGTCAGTCTAACACTTCTACCCTGTAGCCACAATCAAGTTTTCTGTACTTAAGTGCAGAGCGTTAGCATTTCAGGTCAATGCCTAGCCAGCATCTGGGGTCTTACGGCCATATGTCACATAATCTATGTGCACAAGCTTCCTGGCCGTGTAAGCCTCTATACGCATGCGCTAGGACCCCCTTTAAAGGCAAGCTCCACCCATTCCTTGCTCTTTCCCACCACTCCTCCGAGAGGCAGGCAGGCAGGCCTTTGCGCATCTCCTTTCCAATCCCTCCCCCTCTCTCTCTTCTCTTCTCTTCTTCTCCCCTCAACCCTCTATATGAGCCCTGTTGCATGGTGTGTCTGTCTGCTTTTGCCTGCTGTTTATAACAACACAGAGGGCAACTCCAAATGCTGGAAACCAATGCACAGCTTTGCTGTCCCATGACTATGCAAATAATATCTATCTGTGTGGCACAGTCTTTTTAATGTCATGACTCCTGTGTCAATCAGAAGAGGTTTCCTAGCACCAAGTTCAGATAGAATTCCACTTTCACTGATTGTTTTAATATGCCACGGTGTAGTTTACTTAACAGTTAGGTCATGGTTAACATGAATAATTTTTATCTTAAATCCCTTGGTCGTTCTTCTAATCTTTCATCTTATTGGCCAAAAGAAAAGAAAAAGTATGCTGTCACCATGATGTCAACTTCGCTGGCGTCTCAATCAAATGAAGTGGGTAATGGGTCTTCCTCCATCTTAACAGAGATTTTCTTTTCTCTACTACGTCAATGGTCAATGTCCTGCCTCTCTGAGTCAGCTCACAGCCACTAGTCAGTTTTTGCTTAGTGGTCTCTTGATATACCTCTTTCTGGGACCCTTGACAATATCTTCTTTCTTTCTTTTTTCTCTCTCTCTTTCTTTCTTCTCTCTCTCTTTTCCTTTTTCTAGAGTACATCTCAAACTTCCTATGAAGTTCTGAGTTCATGAAAGTCTCAAAGGGCTTTGATCACATCCTTATGTCCAGCTGATCACGGAGCATATAACTACAAGGTCATACCCCACTTCCTTATTGCTTGAAGTCATCACTCAGCTTTGTTCCAACTTGCTTATAAGGACATCACCCGGGGATCTCTGTAAACTGTAGGCTTTGCCCATGGATCTGGTCTTGTCAGCCTGCAGATGAAGATCCTCTGCTGAGCAATGAGATGTCAGCATGCCATGGTTCTGATGAGACATCTTGGACTAGACTTGCACACGCCTTGGTAGTCCCCCACCTCTGGAATTTTAACATGTTTCTCTTGTTCTCGGTGTTTGGAAATCTTGAGAGAATGAGTCTAGCCTTGACTGCTGTCTTTACAGCAGAGGCCATTACAACCTGAAGAGCATGTCTTTCCTGGGCTTTGAGAATGTTCTGATTACATTTCTGGTCAGGTATCAGTGCCTCTGAGATCCTCGAATTTTCTTAGTTTTTTTCTGTTTCCAGCGTACTCCCCCTTCTTCTCCTCTTCTCTTTACATCCTGTTAGACTTTCTATCTTCTTTTCCCCAAACCAATTTATTGAAGTTTGGAGTCTATGTTCACTAACTCTCTAAGAGCTGCACCTTTCTCTACCGTCTGCTCTACATTTCTTCTTGTAAGGATATTATGAGCTCTTGGAGCTCTCTGAACATATGGACAAGAACTCTCATTTATCTGGAGCCTCCTGGCTTGCATCTCCTTCTGTTGGAGTTTTAGTCTTTCGCTCTCATGCTGTTACTTTTCCCGTGTGTCCCATAATTCGTGGTATCTGCTCATGCAGAAATAAATGATCAGGTGGGTGTAGGTTATCCTCGACGTATTTAGTAATGCCAAACTGTTGTTGAGATAGTCACTCACAATCATCAGGCTTTTTCACAGTTGTCTATATGGTGTTTGGAGACATGTTCTCATAGACATGTGTCGTTATGTGTGGGTGTGGTTATTCCTATGAGAGAATGTCCGGAGGGTGAGGTTAAGTGGTTAAGAATAGTAAACTTATATTAGGGAAAAATTCAAACATGTGGGAAACTGCAGAGAACAGTGCTATTATCCCCTCACTTTGATTTTGAGGGTTGAAGACAGGATGAAGGCCAGTTGTGGTCCATTCATACTCCTCCTCACTTGCAGCCCCCTCTTGGATTATATTGAAGTAAATGCAAGAAATCCAATAATTCCATCTGATTGAATAAACATTGCATTAGGGGTGTGTGTGTGTGTGTGTGTGTGTGTGTGTGTGTGTGTGTGTGTGTGTATGTGTGTGTGTGTGTGTGTGTGTGTGTGTGCAGGGTGTGTGTGAGCATGCCATAGTGCACACAGAAAGGTAAGAGGACAACTTGTTGGAGTCAGTTTTCTCCTTCCACCATGTAGACCCTGGGAAGGGAACTCTTGTTGTGAGGCTTATTGACAAATACCCTTACTGCTGAACCATCTTGCTGGCCCCAATACACACTTTGTGTTGTAGTAAAACATACATAAAATATAGCATTTAAACCACATTTAAATGTACAATAAAGTGGCATTAAAGGCATTCTTATTCTTGTATAATCCTCAATGTCATACTACATATTTATGTTGTAATACATATTGACAACTGACTGCCTCAATTCTTAGCAATTCCCTGATAACTCTGAAAATTTACTATTTCTATGCACATAGCCATGGGCATGTTTTTCTTTTCTTTTTTTGTTTCCTTGGTAGGAAAAAGGCAGGATAAGCTTCCTTTATTTCCTAAGTTCTAAGCTAGCAAAGAAATACCCAGGAGCCACAGGAAGAGGGATTTCAATTTTCACTTGAGTAGCTGGGTTGGAAGTCTGTCTTCAGATTTGTCACAGGGTCTCAGTCTCCATCTCTGAACTAGATGGGTATCCTATGTCATCATGGGGGACATCTGCCAGCCACAGGTGTCCCTCACAGGGGCAGAGAACCCCTGGAGAAGTCTCGGAACAGGGTTAGGAATATATGACAAGCATCCTCATGGGAAAAGAGGGCACTGGTGGCACCAAACCCCCTTCGTCTCTTTCCCTAAACTTACAACCAATATGTCCTTCTGGGGGTGAGGGGTAGGGAGAGGACTAGTCTACAATGAATCCAGACTCAGGAAAATGGAATTCCCTTAAAAGATGTTATGAACAGACTTAATCTTAGCTAGTCTGGTGAGGGACGAGTTTCCTTGGTAATAAGGAGGTCTCTGTTTCTCGGACTGAGTGGCTATTGTATTTCCTTTTCCTTAAATGGCCTGATTTTTAGATTGACATTTTAATTTGTAGCCACTTGCAGGAGGTCTTTGGGTATCAGAGATACTAACTTTTTATCTGTCACATGGTTGCAAATATTTTCTCCCAATGTGTCATCCTCTGTTGACTGCTTCTGTTGTCTCTTTTCCTCTAGAAAAACTTATTTCATAATGTCACTGAGCAGATTGAGGATTATACTGGGAATGAAACTCTAAGCTTATTGGAGGTCCTCTGGAAGTTTATTGAAAGATTTAGAGGCTTCCTCCCCAACAAGTGCAGTAAAAATCCAATGCTGCAACAATTTCTCCATGTTCCCTATGGTTGACAACAAAAAACTCATTAAAATCTACGAGCGGGTCTAGTTATCCATACGACACCTGGCCATTTACGCAGGCGAATTATAAAATCAATTGAAACAGTTTGGGAAGTGAATGAGGCCACTTAAATGATTTTAATCTACTGCACTAATTGCACCTAAAGTGCCTGAACACTTTTCTTCCAATTAAAAATTCTAATTAAGCTCTGACATCTTTAAAACACTTTGGAGAGTGCATCTGTGCTATTCACCCTTGTCCATCTGATGGGAGAGGATTCTCTTCCCAAACCCATGGGATCAAAGGACAAGAAAGACCTTTAGAGTTTTCCTGCTCTGCACTCCCTGCTTAAGGGATGATGAGAATGGGAACAGGCCTGTTCCACCCCTCTAAGGGCTAGCCTCATCTTCATTCTCTACCCCAAGCCAGGACCAGGGCCTCTTTGCTATTCACCTACTGGACTATTACAGGGCTTTGTCCAAGACCATTTGTTCTGGGTAGTATGACTCAAGGTCACATGACTAGCAAGTGTCAGCACTGCTCTGACTCCTGGTCTGGAACTCTCCACTGTAGCACACAACCTGGGCTTTGGAGTAAGACCATGTGAGTTTAAATTCTAGCTTTGTCACTTGTGAGATACACTCCTTAAGCGAGATCCTTGATCGTCCGCTGTCTCTGGGTCTCTCCTTGCCCTCGGTTCTGCCTTCAACTCTTGTAAACTCAGGGAACTCATGTAACGATGTCCCATTCTATTCTCACTGACCTTTGACTTCAACTTCTACACACACTCCGAGCCACAGGGACCTCCTTGCCCTTTCATGAAATGCCAGCATTTCCTCTGCGTTCTCTGTTCCTCTGCCTGGACTTACTGTCTCCCAGACAAGACATACAATTTGTTATGGGTCTGCTCAAATGTCACCATATAAGAGAAGCTCCCTGAATCACAGTCCCCAGCACCATAGCTACTTTAACTTGTCACCTGACACATTACACACTTGTTTATCTCCCTCCCTCATATATTTTATTACATTCTACACACTGTGTCCCCAGAGGAATAGTGGGTGATGCTTAACCAGTGCTAACTGACTTATTATTATGACAGTATTATGGTATGGGGCATACCATAGCAGATTTAAGCAGTATAATATGGGGTTCTTAACTATAAGTAAGATGTAGAGTCGAGCTCTGGGCATCACTCACTTTGTGTAGTTGAAACTTTTACTCGTTAGATTCTTCATGTAAGTGAACCATGCAGTATTTGTTTTTCTGTGACTGGCTTATTTCACTTAGCAGAATGTCCTCCAGAGTCAACTGTGTTGCTGCAAATGGCAGGAATATTATTCCACTGCATGCATAAACTTTATCCATTTCTCCATCAATGGGCATTTGAGCTGTTTCTGCATCCTGGCTATTGTGGATAGTGCTATAGAGAACATGAGTGTGGGTATCTCTGTGAGATCTCCATTTCAATTCTTTTAAATAAATACCTAGAAATGAGGTTGCTGGGCAATAAACTATGTCCATCACATTAAAAAAAAATAATGATCTCTCTGGGCTGGAGAGGTGGCTCAGCAGTTTAGAGCACTGGCCCCTCTTCCAAAGGACCTGGGTTCAATTTCCAGAATCTACATGGCAGTTCTCATGTAACTACAGTTCCAGGGGATCTGGCTCCCTCACACAGACACACATTCAAGCAAAATGCCAATGCCCATAAGAGAATAAATGAAACTTAAAAAAAAAAAACCTTCTTTACTTTTAGGGTGGTCATTCTAAAACATGTCAGCTGGCACCTCATTGTGATTTTGATTGGCATTTTTTGGTGATGCTGGACATCCTTTTATGTACCTACTGGCCATTTGTACACATCTTTTCAGAAGTGTCTATTCAAGTGCTTCCCTCAGGTTTTTTAATTGTTGTTTTCTTGATATTGAGTTATAGGTCAATAAACATTTTTAAGTGAATAAATAAACAAGTCTCCAGTTAATAATGACTAAATCAACATATTAAAAAGCACTTGTCAGCACCAGTACACTGGGAATTACAGAAAAAAAATCCCTATAGTTGAGCTAGAAGGAGGGGTAGGAAAGACTTCAGTACAGATTCCACTACAAAGTGCAAATACACTGCAGCAAAGCAATTTTCTCCCCCTTGAATTAATAAGCGCGCTGACATTTATTTTCTTCTTAGCTTCAATTAAGAGCATCTTGCTTAGAAGCAAGGTGAACATATGTTCCTGCTCTCTAATTTAAAATAACCCCACTTTGATAAAAATATTTGTGAAAATTGTTTTAGAGTGTGACAATTTATGGCGGAGCTAACAAATATGTACAAACAGCACAGTTTTAAAAATTAAGGACTGCTTAGAGTAGTCTAGGTTCACAGCAAACCCAAGCTAGAAGCGTAGCAAGCTTTGACCCACGCAGACCTCTTCTCCACACCTGCCCTCAGCTTTTCCAGTCACTGTCATCTCCAACGAGTGGCACATTTGCTACAGTCTGTGAACCACAAACACATGGCTCACACTGGGATTCAGGCTTGGTGTGTGTCCTTTGAGTTTTGATAGATGTTAGAGCATGTACCACATCATAACATCATACAGAGCACATTCACTGCCC
Organism: Peromyscus melanophrys; assembly: GCA_902168415.1. Taxonomy (NCBI): domain Eukaryota; kingdom Metazoa; phylum Chordata; class Mammalia; order Rodentia; family Cricetidae; genus Peromyscus; species Peromyscus melanophrys. The sequence continues at coordinate 28,424 of CABHPR010156558.1, read as the reverse complement.
TTCAAGTTCTCTCTTCTCCCCTCCTACCCATCCCTTTACCCAGGGAACCACCGACTTTTATCTGCCTTGATAGTTTTGCCTTTTCCAGAACATCATATGCAGACCCTCCTCTCCACTTATGATGGCTGACTTATGCTTTTTTGACTTTCTGATTGTGTGAAAGCAATACGCATGCTGTATAAATTCCCAGCTTAGTGACAGAAGGTACATCCTTTTGGAGATGCCGGGGCAGCACCCATGAACTACCGTTCCCAGGGAGCCAGGGGATGGATCAGCAGGGAAACCCTAGTACTTAGCAGTGTGCACTGTTGCCAAGCAAGGATGTTTAGCAGGCTAGGAGCAGTAAACGCACTGTGGACTTAATGATATTTTCAACTTATGACTAGTTCATTGGGACTGAACCTCATTATAAGTTGAGGAACACATGTAACTGACCCATATGTATGTGAGTTTTCAGACTGGCTTCTTTTGCGTAGTAATGCACACTGAAGAGTCTTCCATGTCTTTTTGTGCCTTGAGAGCTCACTTCCTTTTAGTGCAGAATGCTAGTTTTAAAATTCATATACCAACTGAAGGACATCTTGGCTGCTGATACGTTTTGTCAATTATGATCAATGCTGCTATAAGCATCTCTGTGTGTGATTGCTATGGAAACTCTTTTCAACACATTTGGGCAAGTACCGAGTGGTTATAAATGATGGATCCTATGTACAGTAAACCTATTTTTAGCTTTGTTCAGAAGCTGCCAAACCATCTTCCAAGGAAAGTTACATAGTTTTAGTTATGTTGAGTGCTTCTTTGGGATCTCAGAACTACTCAAATTTAGGTGTTAAGTCAGACCATCACTGTATTTAAGATAAGTAATTTCTCACGGATTGCAGAAATTCAGTATTTCACTTTGGTGTTTCTGTGGTTGTGTTTCTTCGAGGCAAGTCAAAATGAATCACAGATAGCAATTAGTCTTCTGAGGATGACTAGGGAGGAGAGAGAGGGCAAGTGAGCCTCATTCCTTCCAGGAACACTCAGCCAGCCAACTGCACCTCAGGCTGTGGGCCCATTGCCTCAGACTGCATTGTGTTCACCCTTTCTCAAGGCCCACGCTCTCCCTTTAGTGCCCAATTATCACCGTTTCCTTGGCGTCTATGAATGGCACCCCGTGGGTTTTAAGCAGCCCATGGCAGTCCTGGGGTGGGGACTGATATCTGATGAACACAGAACCCGACAGTTCTGAGCACACCCAGAGCTGCAGGCTGCTGGCTCCTCTGCCTTCCTACCCCATTTTGCCGGCCTCCCTTTCTGCTGGTGCCTGCAGAGCATCTCAGCTTTTTCATGGCTGTTGGCTTCCCGACTCACGGGGGTGGGGGTAGGAAGTCCGGAAACATCAGGAAATGGAGAGTTTATCACACGTGGGAAAAGCCTGATCTTGTGTCCTCCATCCTTGCCAGCCTGGCCACTGTGCTTAACACTCTCCGCAGCAGTGCTGACATGTGCACAGACTCTAGACTCTGAAGGTCCTTTCCTGTGTTCCAGGGGCCATACTGTTTGTTTAAATAATAGTCATCCTGAGAGCAACTCTATGAAGTGGCTATTGCCCACCTTCGACTTTAATAGGAGGAAACTGAGAAACAGGTAGGTTGACTGACTCTCCCAGAGTCACACAGCAGCTGAGTGATGAGACTGGGATTTGAACTTGGATAGTCTGGCTTGTTCCTGAATACTGAATACTGAAGCCATGTGCTTCTCTGCCATCTCAACAATGTCTCGATCTTTCCTACTTAACCCAATGTGCTAATTGGATATCTTTCTCATTACAGTTTTCATCCAAAGGAGTATTTTACAAACACCAGTAAAAGCACATTAATTTAGCTCCAAATAATCTGACATAAATTTCATGCATCTTAAACTCAATTTCCTTCTGGATAAAACAGACATAGTGCTCATGTCTGTCACAAGAATAAAACAAAGAGAGGTTTCTAAGGAGCCAATACCCTGCATCAAGAAATGATATGCCAATGCCAGCTTCTCCCACTGTCCCTTGATTTTGATTTTTAAGCTGCACCGGGCTGTTCTCTCTTACAAATCTATGAAAACAGTTCGTAAAACAGGGACATCAGCGCTTTCAGGACTTACGGAGCCTTTAAGGGATATTTTTGAAATACTTTGAAAGCATTTGCTCACATTTCAACCACCACCATACAAATTGCAAGTCATGCCTAAATATTCCTTATGGCAGGCTGCAAAGGCTCTTTGTGTATCAGCTGTTTGTTGGCCGAGTTCCTGCTACTCAATGTGGCTGAAAATAATACAGAAGTAGTCAATGCAAACATTCTCTAAGATTCAGAACGAACATTCTACCACTTTGTTATACATACGCAGCTAATATGCTTCCACATAGCAAGTTCATAATAACACAAGCAAAGAGGGAACACATAAACACAAAATTCACATGACAGAGAACTTCCTGTCAGCCAACATAGATCCACAGATTTTTGGCCTTATGTCTCACCTTACACACTGGTCCTTAAATATTGTGCATGGCAGGGCTTCCTCCATAAGAATGGCCCTATGATCAGACCCTAGTGATTGAAAAGGTATATTAAGCCTACAAGATACAATTAACTTTGGAACAGGAGTTTGAACTGCCTGAATCCATCAGCATCAATCCATATCTAGAAAGCATCTGTCCTCATCTTCTCGGGGTATAGTACTGACTCAGTCTTCAGAGAATGGTACCCATGTAGCTGCTACAGTAAAAGACTCATGGTGAATATGAGTGTCCATCTTCTGATCTGTCCATTCTCACCCAGGCCTGGGCTTGCAGCGTGGAAACCAATGTGAGGTTCTTTAGTCAGACTCCAAGACACCTTTTGGGGCTCTGAAGCTTAATGCAAGTCTCTTCTCTCTAGAGCTTCCTCCCTGCCATCCCAAGGACTCTAAAGACTGGCACTTGCCCGCCTTACTCATTCCACTAGACTTAGCCAACTGATCCATGGTGGGTCCCTGACCAATGAGAAGTCATGGTTCTTTATGTCCAAATTTAGCAGGGAGACTAAGATTCAAGTCTCACTGGGGCTGAGTTTCTGAACAGAACAAAACCCATGAGGAGCTGTAACTTATCCAGATTAGACAAAATGGGCTTGGTGAGCGAGCTACTAGGCAGAGAAAAAAAGAGAGAAAGAGAGGCCAGATGAGAGGAACTGTTGTAAAACAAAACTAATCCCAAATCTGAACTCCAATCTCAAACTGTCTAGTCCAGTCCCTCTGATGGCCAGGCAGCAACTTGTCTCTTGGGACCCATAAGACACGTACCTACCCTTCAAACATCTCCTCTCAGCCGGCTGATTTCCCTAAGCTGCCTTTTTGAACTGGTTTCTATTATTTGCGAACAATAATTCTAAGTAATAGAAACAAGAATGCAGGGTCTTGGTGCATAGGAAACCTCGCCGATGCACTGAAAGATGATGTCAAACGGACACAAAGCGTTTGCGTCTTTTTGTTCTCGCTCTTTGTCATGTCTTGGATTAGGCTCTCCACCTAGAGAACACAGCCATGGCAGGAACCGAGCCCCTGCTGGAGTTTGTAACCTCTCTAAGCTCATATTCACAGTGATCATTCTCCAGCCTCCGGACTCTCACTGTTTTGGGCTCATCCCTTAAATGACTTTTAGATACTAGAAAGAGAGTTTGAAAACAGGATGCTTAAGCCAATTAGCTTACCGCTGGGTGACCTTCAACAAATTGGCTTTTAAATGTCAGGGAAGATGCAGGTGGGAGTCGCTTCTTCGATAGAAATAAGGAACACGTGGAGAGTTAGCTCAGCTTCCATGGCCGGAACAATGTCTTTATTCTTCTGTGACATGCATTTTCTAATGTATGATGAATTTTGAAATTATAAAGACAAATTTTACTCCTCCCCCCCCCCCCCCCAGTGCTGAAGATGGAACTCAGGGCCTTGTTTGAATTTGCTAAGTAACCTCTCTAGCACTGAGATAAATCCCAACCCCGAGATAAATTTACTTTAGAAGTTCACAGTTTCGACTGAGAATTCTTCAGTTCAGCAATATGAGAGTGTCGTTTCTATTTGGGGGTATCATGTGTACTTTTTGGCCTAGATTCTATCTGATCATCATAAAAATCAGTGTTTGGAAAAACTGAAACCTTTCTGACCAGATCACCCATCCGCTCTGCTGTGACATTAACTGCCTGACTCATGCTCTAGGCCTCCTTTCCTGGCCGCAGTTCCGTTCCCTGAGGAATTGTCCCACGAGGCATTCTGCCCAGGCTGCTGTGGTTTAATTAGAGTTGGAGACTTGGGGTGGGAGAGTGCATGAGCCTCTCGCTTAATGGCCTGGATGTCCATGGGAGGCTCCCTGTGAACATGACCTCCTTCTTTGAGCTGGCTTGAGCCCAAATAAAACCTAGATTATTTTACCAAAGAAGGGAAATTGGAAAGAAGAATGGATGTTGAATGAATGTCAGCAACAGAATGTTAATAGATTTTATTAACTCTATCTGCCCCCCCTCTAGGATTTCAAGTTGTAACCTAGTCTGATCTTGAACTTGCAGCAAGCCTCCTGCCCCAGCTTGCATGGGTGCTGGAATTACAGGAGGAAGCTACCATGCCTAGCTTGTTTTTATTCAATGTAAAATTTCAATTTCTTTATTATGCCTCAAATCTAGACCTAAAACAACAGAGCCCACACAGTCTTGGCCAGGCTCACAGATGCGAGGCTTGAAGACAGGCTTCTCTGTCTCTTGTATATGCTGTACAAATGCACAACACACATTTTCAGCTATAACCACCATGTGGGAGTCCTTCCAAGGAAAGGAGTAGGAAGTGCTGAGCTAGGCAGGACGACAGCGACCACAGATGTCCACATCAAACACTGGGGCCCAAGCACGTGCCGCCCTGCATCATGCAGGGATCTTGCGGTTTGGGGGAAGGGAGGAGATGCCAAGATGAGATTATTCTGGACCATCAGGTTGGATCCAACCTAATAAGGAGCCCTTCAAGGGAGAAGTTTTCCAGCTGAGTCAGAGTGAGAGACCAAAGAAAGAGCAGAAGCTTGGTGGCTGAGGCCAGCTTGACCCACAGGTGACTTTGGGGATAATGGAAGAAAGACTTCAAGTCAAACAATGTAAGCAGTTGAGAATTGCCCTCTGCTGATGGCCACCAGGAAATGGGGACACCAACCCTACAACCTCAAGGAACTGAGTTCTGCCATCCAGAACAAGCAAAGAAATGGATCCTTCCTGAAGCCTCCGGCAAGAGCAGAGTTCCCAGTTTCAATTCAGAGGAGCCTGGGTCAGGGTCTGGTGTTCGGGTCTGTAAGTTGATACATTTGTCCTGTTTCAGCCTTAAGAATGGAGTCATTTGTTACAGCAGCAATCAGAAATGAATACACACGGGCAGAGAGAAGCAGCTTTTCCTGTTTTAAGGCAAGGTGATAAGGAAATGCCCCTTGGTCTGCACAGAACAAGCTAATGGGGGTGAAAGCTTTTAAAGGGTACCAGGAGGTAGGGCACTCAAGACAAAAGGAAGTAGGGTGTCCAAAACAGCCGAGTGCATTTCCTACCTGCCGTGTCTTCAGAATAAGATCAGCACCACACATATCTGTTCACTGAATAACTAACCTCTGGGGTCACAAGGGTATCAGGCCCAGGCAGGCAAGAGAATCAAAGGAACCCAGTAGGGGGTTGTAATGGCTTGCATGTGGGGACCAAAGAAAACAACATGCTCAAAGCTCTTCCTTCAAGACAATTTGAGTTCAAGCAAACAGTTCCAACAAAAGGCTGAGTGGAGCTGCAGGATCACCCTTCATTTCTGCTGGAGCCACCAGGGGGAACAGGAAAACAGAAGATAATATGGGGAGGGGGCAGAGGGGAGAAGCATGGAAAGGTATCCCAAGGCATACAGAGGGTTGGAGGGCAGGTGAGATCCAAAACTCCGGAAAAGAAAGTCCATGGCCTCAGGATGTTGGAGGCTGCCTCATTCCAATGATATTTAGACATAGATGCCCACAGGGCATTCCATGCAGAGATGCCCCAGTTTGAACATCCTGCTCATCCCCTGGCCCCCCTTCTCCCTCACAAAGTCCTTTGAGGGAGACAAGGTCATCCGCTTCAGATCTAGATGGAGAAGAATGAGCGCGTGTTGCAGAAGCAGCTGGTGAGACAGAAAGGCTGTGGAAGCCTCGAAAGGCCCTGGGGCTGTGGACACAAAACCTCCTAAAGGAAGAGCAGAGAAACAGACAAGCTTGTCTTCCTTCATGGAGGGCAAGGTGAAAGGGAGCCCACGGGAAGCCCCATGGACAACCTCAAAAGTCCATGGGGCTGAGCAGGTAGAAAAGGAAGTGAGTCACCTTTGCACCCCCCCCCCCCCCCCCAGTCTCCAATTGTTCTTAAAGCGAAAGACAGGGCATGGGTCTGCCAGTCACCTGAGAGGCTGGTTGGGGGAGGTCAGTCACCCTGGCTCTCTCTCCCTCAGCACATGACCTGCAACCCTACAGGTACAGGGGACAGCAGCAGGGACAGTGGTCGCGAGGAGCCTCAGGCCTTTTTGTTTTCTTGTATCCCAATCCCCTTCCACCCAAGGTCCTCCTCAAAGCTACAAATCTCACTTCCCACCACTTTGATCCAGTGAGTCATCACTTCACATCCTGTCAGGACTCATAATGGGGTCTATACATTTTAACTCTCAAGTTCTTCACTCTTCAGAGGGGCCAAGGTTTTGCCCTCACTGGGTTGTGAGTGACCTCTTGTGGTGAGCATGTGTAATTGCACAGTGAAGAACCTCAAGTTGAATTTGATTCCTGTTAAGCCAGTATCCAAAAAGAGAAAGGGAAGACAGCTTCTAAAATAAGTTTGTAAAAACAAAATTAAAAACCCCAAACAACAAAAAAGGAATTGTTTGAGGTGAATATAAACCTGGAACTGAGGCCTACGTTAAGGCAGAGAAAGAATAATTTTCCAATTGCTTTTTAAAACTCAAGATTGTTGCAAAAAATCTTGTCGCATCTCAGGTATCAGATTCCCAAGACCATTCATCAACTCTAGAACTGGACAACTGAAAGATGTATGCATTGGCCTCCACATTTAAAGTCTCAGACTCAGCCTGTACACCTGAGGAATGGGACTGATCATACCACATCCCACTTAGCTCTCTGTCAGGAGGTTCCCTCATACAACGAGACCAGGTACACACCATGTTGTCTGGGTTGGACCTTGAATGTTTTGGTTCATGACACACTTCACCAGTGGTCAGAGCCATGTCTCCTTCTTCCAACCCTCCTAAATGCCTTCGGAAAGTTTCCTCGTTTTTCTCAGCTCAATTTGGATCCTGCCCCCCCCCCCCCCCCATTTCCTCTGTCTTCAGTTTATTTTCTTATTGTCTTGTGAGTGCCAACTAGTTAGCTCATGCATGCAGGTTTTTTTTTTTAAACTGGGAATGATGCCTGATATATTATAGTGCACGGGATCAGATGGCCTTTAAACCATCCACTCCTTCTTCCATTTTGCATACATTTATTGAGTTTCTATGATATGTGTGTCATCATGGTAGACACTAGGAACATGGGCTGAATAAAACAGGCAGGGTCTTTGCCTGTATGGACCATAGACGGAGGAATTTAAAATACAAATATATACTTGGAGTTCTGAAACAGGGCTGCGAAGGGACTGAGCAAGGTGGATTAGAAGAGGGAAGAATGAATTTCTAAGCATCCAGACAGAAGGGAGAGCAAGTTCAAAGGTGAAAGTCCTGAGGTAGACTCACAGAAGAGTATCAGTTTACCAATGTCTACAAACAATTTACTGTCATCTCATGGACATTTGTATATGCTGTATTGATGGTATGTATAAATATATACGCACAAGTAGTATATATCCACAGGAAATAATGGATATATATATATATACCTTAACAAAAGTAATGTGAAGAAATCAGTGTTGGTGCGTTATATGTTCAGATGATGATGGACTGCTTACAAACACATCAGAGTCTCTAACCAGCTGCCGGGTCTCAGTGACAGATTTCGGCGATGTGTCCTGGCTGCTCTGTATTGCTGTCACCAGGTTAGGGCTCACGGGAACATGTGGGGCTTCAGAGCTTAATATCTATATTCAAAACTAACAATACAATATTTTGCCTTCCCATTTTAGCATATGGAACTGCAGAATCGATGTTTTTCTTTCTTTTTTACTACCACTGTTGTTTTGTCTCAGAAAGCAGTCTGGGTGACCTTTTGTTGTTGCTGTTGGAACAAACATCCTAATTACTCTGTGTTATGAAGTTTTGAAGGCCAAGAGGTTCCATGCAACCTTTCGGTGCAAAATCCTGTGTACCATGAAATGGCAAATTGGAAACCCTTCAGTTTGAAAAAGAATCTGCTGTAGAGACAGACGTGGGCTCTCTGTTTTCCTCAGGTGGGTACCTCGGTGGCTGCTCTGCTGGAGATGTGGGGTTTGGGCTTACAGCAGAGAGGTAGAGACACACAGCAGGGGACAGAAATGACTGTCACTGCCAAGAGACTGAATGGAATATTTCTGAGGGTTTAAGGAGCTGTCACATGGCCCAAGGTACACAAAGAGTTGGGGGCCGAGGTTCCTACAGATGAGGGACAGAGCTAGAATGATTGCATGAAGAAGACAGCACCAATGGCTTTGACTACTCCAGCAGATGGTCTATGGGTATTTTTAACCATCATGAAGGTTTTGAAGAGTAAAAGCAAGTGAAAAGTATTAGTGTCCACCTTCCAGGTGGTCCTCATAAGTTGGGTGATGACTGTGTCTACACTTAACTGACATTTCACCTCCACTCTGCCTGGTACATTATGCTTTCCTCTTCAAATTTCAGCAAATACACACCATAGAGCAAATGAGAGCAATTGGTTGATGGCTCATTCTTCATTCTTACACACAAAACAAAGATGTCCTGCATGAAATCAATTTACATGGAGTTCAAACACACACACTTCCGTTCTGCTCCAGGCAATGTATCCCTCCCACTTCTCCCAGGGAAGAGTTTAGGAAGCCCAAGTTGCAAAGATGAATTTACAAAATAACCTGTTCTTTTCTCCAGACGAAAATAGTAATGCATCCAAAGAGACATTAAAAAATCAGTGTCACTTTGGAATTGAAAGCAGACACTCCCTCTAGCTGTTAAAGTGAGTATTGATTATATTGCATCTTATTTCAGAGCAAAAACTTTAAAATTTATGAAATAATTTATTCACACTGTAGAAGCTACCTTGTCAGGTTTTATTTAGTTTTAAGACCAGGGTTCAATGGTACTTTCATTTTTACAGAGTTTATATTCTATTTTTATAACAGAATTTTATAGAATCTATCAATATAATAGAATTTATGGAATATAAACTGGAAAATAGAGAACATATTTTACAATATTGGCATTTATAATAATGTAAACCTTGTAAGGAGCAGTGTTTTTCTTTTAATTTAGTTTTTAGGTGTATGGGTGATTTGCCTGCCGCATGTTTGCGCACCAATGTGTGCAGTACCCAAGGAGGCCAAAAGAGGGCACTGGATTCCCTAGAACTGGAGTTACAGATGGTTGCAAGCCACTATGTGGATGCTGGGAATCCTTCCCAGGTACTCTAGAAGAGCACCAGTGCTCTTAACCACTGAGCCATCTCTCTAGACCCAGGAGGGCTCTTTTAAGAGCTGACTTCCTACCGTTACCATACTCATTCTTCCCCTTTTGGGCACTGTTGTAAATGGATGTGTGTGTTACATACTGTCTATGCACAGACTGTGACTATGCAGTTTGGTGAGTTTGTGTGTGCATGATTGCCATCCTTCTAGCTATAAATAACAGGATGCTGCCATCACCTCAGAAAACTTTTTGCCCTTTTCCAGCCAATACCCCCTCTTTAGCCTGTATGTGGTTCCCATTCCTATCACTGTAGATTAGATTTACTTATTCCTGAATGTCATAACAATGGACTCTTGCAGCAAATATTTTTTTTGTATCTGGCTCCATTAGCTCAACAAGTGATTTCAAAGATTTCCCTATATTGCTGCATCAAACATCGCCTGGGAATTTTTTATTGTAGACTGGAATACTGTTGTATGAATATACTTCAATATTTCCATCTATCCATTCTCTCACTAATGGATACTGGGGTTGCTTCTGGTGTGGATAGTGTTTCAGATAGATCTTAATGGAGTTGAAGACTGGGCTAGATGGACATAAGAAAGGAACTGATCAGGGAACGTTGTGGGAGAGGGGGTGGAGGAGCTTGTGAGAGCCAGAGGATCAGGACACCTGCCTTGAGACAGTGTCTGCTAGATATGGCAGGGATACAGCACCCATGAAGTTTGAACAATATAGTTTCCTAAACCAGACCTACATAATGATATTGCAGTTGGCACACTAATGGGGATGGGGAATAGTTCACAAGCCCCACCCTGGATGAAGAACTATATGCAGGCAGTGGATTTGGAGGGAGAATTCTTTTTCTCTAGGTATGAGAGCCCTGATAGGTTATCTGATCCCAAGTAGTCAGCCCTAGACACATGTGTATGTGAGCAACACTAAATGTACTCAGAAGTATGTATATATATGTATATATATTCCATAATATATACATATATATGGACATACATATCCATAATAATTATAGAAGAAGAAGTCATGAATCTGAGAAGGAAATGGGGGGAGGGAGGAGTTGGAGAGTAGAGAAGGAAAGGTAAAAATGATATAAATACAGTGTATTCATGTATGGAAATTCTCAAAAACTTATTAAAAAGTTTAAAAAAAGAAATGAGCTGAGAATTCTAAGTTATCAGCATAGATATTTTTACAAATTTCTGGCAGAAATAGAGCACATCTTTGTTACACTCTATAAAGTGTCTGAATCAGAATTATTAAGTATCCAGTTCAATCCATTTGGCTCAGCACAGCGCTAATGAGTGCACAAGTGTGGATAGAGTCCCTTAGGGGCTTGCTGGCTTTTCTGCTAAAAAGAACTCTTTTCTGGTCTCTGTAAAGAACAGTGACCTCCAAGCCTTCTTGCCAGGGCACACTAATGAGCAGAAAGCTATGGAGGAAGTGTGTGTAACCCATGAAAACTCCTCATTCAGACAAGAAATTTAACTGATGAACATCATTCACAATGTGCAGCTTTAAAGTCATTCAAGACTGGAGTTATTCAAAGGCCTCCTGTATGCACTGTTAGCCAAGATGATATGTAAATATTATAATTACCACATGTTGACCCTTGACTATCACATGGATTATCTTTGATCTGTGCAATTCACCTGTGCTGATAACCTAGTAATAACCACACGTTGATTCTTATACATCACGTAAGTTTTCCTAAATACTCACTACTCAAATCAGCGCACATTTCCCCAAATTGCAGAGCAAGAATCAGACTGGGGACATTAGGTAAACTTAGTCATATTCTTAGTATCTAGTGAAGCCAGACTTTGAACTGAGGTTGCCATATCCCAATGCCTAGTCATGCTTTACCCTAAGACCCCAGTAAGTTGGCATCACATGGTTCCCACTTGTAGAAGACATGTAAATGCGCCTGACTCTCCCATGGTGTTGAAGGCCTCAAATACCTCTATTCCAAAAGACCAGCACACAGACTCCAGAAGTTTCTATAGGCACACAGCCCTTTCAGGGCACTTAAATAGACAACAAAGATGTGTCTGATGTACTGAGACGAACAGACACCAACAGTGCTCCTTGCCACTCCAGTCAAAACATTGCAATTTTTTGTCTTTGCTACATTAAAATAGAATGATTTGGATAGTGAGATTTTGCCACTGCCTTTCAAACAGGACATGTACTTTAAAAATAGCTTGGAATGGCAGATGTTTTCAGGTTGAAAACACATGGAGTGGCACCATCAGATCCCAATGACAAGCCTCTGTATATGAGCTTTCTCGATCCATCCTGGTTCTGTAGTAAGAACATCTATGGAGAAATCGGCTCCCTTTACAAGATGATGCATCTTCAGCATGTCCTGCATACGCCAGCAGGTGATAGTGTGGAGAATGAGCTGAGAGAGCTGCTGGGGTTTCCAGTGTTTGGAGCATGTCCCGAGAAGGTGCCATTTACATAACTTAAGTATTCAGAACTAAACAAGGCAACAGCAGACGTGAACATTTCGTCACTGGACAATCATGCTGCTCGGAGACAGTCTACGTCTCTTCTAAACATGATGTAATGATGGAAACCAATTTTAATGACATTTGCATAACTGTTTTTCAGTGCAGAGAGGAACCAAGCCATAGCACTGAATTGTTCACTCAGCACCAAAGTAGGCCTTAGACCAGTGTTTCTCAATCTGTGGGTCGCAACCCCCCTTGGATCTCATCAGATATTTACATTATGATTCATAACAGTAGCAAAAGGCTGAGAACCACTGCCTTAGGCTGTATGAAGGGAGGAAAAAAGGATGGCTGTCCACCCCGAGCTGGACACCACAGACCTCCTAATCACCTGTCTGAAGAAGTGAGCAGTGGAAACTGGGGCTACCTAAAATAGCATTTGTCTTTTCCATGGGCATGTTTTCTGGGTTATGAAACACCTCCATACATGGGTCTTTGATTCTTGAAATTGTAGTGGTTGTGCAACACTTGGCTCACTCACTGTCAACATTAAAAACTATCACCTCAGGGCTGGAGAGGTGACGCGGTGGTTAAGAGCACTGGTTGCTCTTCCAGAGGACCCTGGTTCTATTCCCAGCACCAGGTCACAACCATCTGGAACACCAGTTTTGAGGGATCTGACATCCTCTTCTGGCCTCTGTGGGCACAGTATGACTGTGGTACACAGATATACATGCAGGAAAACACCTCTACTCATAAAACAAAAATTTAAAAATCTAGAAAGAAGTTTTAATAACAAAAATATGATCACCTTAATGTAGACAAAGGTGTAGAGAGATAAGGATCTCTCACCAAATACTGACATCCTTGGGAAGTATAAATAGTAGAACAATTAGCAATATAAATTGCTATAGGTATAAATTTAGCAAATTTTTGGCAAAACATATGAAAATTTATCATTTTAACAAGACATATCAAAAATTGAATGCCTTTTCATCATCATCATCATTTGTGTGTGTGTGTGTGTGTGTGTGTGTGTGTGTGTGTGTATGTGATGTATTCATGGGCACCCACACTACAGAAATCCTTATGGAGGTTAGGGGGTTACTTGTGGGAAATGGTTCTCAACTTCCACCATGTGCTTTCTAGAGATAGAATTTGATTGTCAGGCATGTTAACAAGTGTGCCTTTACCCACTGGGCCATCTCACTGGCTCTCTACCTTCTTGTGAGACAGGATTTCTCACTGAACTTCCAACTTGTCTTTTCCAGCTAGGCTGGTCAGCCAATGAGCCAAGGATCCACTGGTCTCTACTCCCTGACTCCCAGTACTGGAGTTATACAGACTTCTGGGTCTTGTCTGGGTACTAGGGGTCCGAACACAGGCCCTCATGCCTGTCCAGTAAGCACCTTACCCATTGCGTCACTTCCCAAGATTTATCAGAAGTTTTAGAAATAAGTAACCTAAAGATGAGAGAGGAAGCATCATGCTTGCGTTAATTCCCATTTTGGTGGTTTCTGGTGGATTGGGCAGCTCCTCAATGCACCCCAACTATCTGATTTTCTCTTGAGGGGATTGTCAAGTTCTCTGCTCACTTGTGTGGTGTGACCTCGATGTTATTCATAAAAATTATATAATCTGGTTAAATAATGAGGCTATTGTCCACTTAACTGTACAATTTTGTATATGATTTAGACACCTGATTAATCTAAGCTAAAATTGAACTTAAAGAAACAGTCTATGTGGCATGAACAGAGAAAACAACAACAAAACAGTCCACTTTTGTATTTATAACGTGACATGAATTGTTACTGGAGAAAGAGCATAAGCTAATTCTTCAGCTGGGGCCTCCAATGCAGTGAACTGAGTCTTTCATAGGAAGCCTGAAAGCACAGCAATTGTTCAACATAACCCCCAGATTTGCCACTATCATGATGTGTCTCCAACTGTATATCAAGTGGAAAATATGAAATCAATTCAAATATACCTGTATGTGAAATAAAATGAAGTTTCCCCTCCTCATCAAGAATGAGCCACAGCCTCCCAAATGGTTATTTTGTTCACATATTAAAGTCTGAAGTCTTGGGCCTGATATAGGAAATCAGGGACATGCTGGACACAGCCACTAAGATGGACAGCCCATCAGGGCTTATACAAATGCTACCAGAGGCAGCTTCTACCAGGTGAAGAATTCCGATGCCCAGGCCAAATGTGTGATCCAGTGCAGTTATGTTGCATTGCTCTGTGATGGAACCAATGACATTTGTTTTGAAAAGCACAGATCTGTGCACTGTATTTAATCTCTAGTGATTGGATGAAGCTTGCCCTCAATAGTTGCTTTAGTTCTTCAATTATAGTGTAAAATAAATGGTGACAGATTGTTTTATTCCTTCTATGTCAACCAAAACACCCACGGGATACACAATTTGGTGATCAAAGCCTGAACTGCAGGAAGTTAAGAAAGACTCCAGAATACAGTCTGATATCTAATTTGCAAAGGCAGAGCACAGAAGGGAAATCAGTGAACATTCAACTAAAATATTCTCAGGGGCAGGGATCCATGGCAATAAATGGAATCATTTCAAACTTGAAGAAAGCTACCTGTGGGAGACTGCTGGGCTGCTTTGGGATCACTGCACTCCATCAGCCTAAAAAAATGGAGCAGTCTGTGGAATTTTGAGGTCAACAAGAGATGCAGAAGAGACACTGAAGCCTAACAAAGTGAAGGGCTAACCTGCATCCTTTATAAGTAGTTAAGGACACTCCAGGCTTACAAATTAGGAGTACCTAAGTCTTGAATACTGCAACTGTAATAATGAATGATGTTATTCACATATCATTAAAAAAGCTGAGACAAATAAATGTCTAAGTAGAATTTGCATAATTACCATGGTAAACTATGTGCTTATTCAACTCCACACAGAGAATCTATGGTCGAACAGCGTGGGCTCTTACTAGATGTAAATACAATGTAACCGCAAGAAGAAAGATATTTAATCTGTTCTTTCATGTTTTCGGAGAAAGACTTCATCCAACCTCTCCAAGAGAACTTCTGAGGATCAGGAAGAAAGAAATCCAAATCCATCACAGAATATATATACCAAACTTTACACAAGGGGCTTATTACACACACACACACACACACACACACACACACACACACACACACACACACACACACAC
>CABHPR010156558.1:0-13148 GCA_902168415.1 Peromyscus melanophrys | reverse complement strand
CACACACACACACACACACACACACACACACACACACACACACACACCTCCAAATAGGAAATGTTTGTAACATGGAAATGACTGGTTGGGAGGCATATCCATGGACGATGCCATTCCTCCCTTGAAGAAAACTAGTTATGAGTCTAGCAGAGAGTATGATGAGGTGGGATGGTAACAGCGGCAGATGACACATCTTTACCGTGATGCTGCAAAGTAGAAACCTCATGCTGAGGAGTGCTTTTGCTCCATCCAGCTGGCTTTTGCCTTAAGAAGACGCCTGGCTTACCCTTCCTTGATGCTTCTTTTGTGGCCTTACGCCCAATCCGTATCAGTGCCTGAACTTGACACAGTCAGAAGTCAAGTTCATATACAGCTGTTGTTTGAATTATTCTCTGATCATCTTCTGGCTGTCTGAGCTATCATGTTCTTGTGAGGGATGTGTGCTTGCACATCTGTTTACTATAACATTACTATTTCCAAGTTACTATAAAATTGCTGACTTCTCCTTACCACATTTATTTAGAGGGTTCAGGCTCAGGACTTCTATACTTTCCTAGTGATTGATTCCTAAAACATTGTCTCTGTGTAAAAGCACTTCCCCTCCACCTTTTTGGTGTATGTGGAGTATATGTGAGCACATGTTTGTGTGCGTGCATACATGTGTGTTATATACATTAATAAATTACTCTGTCTTATGAATATTAATTTAACTGGCTCTCTTTTCTATTCTTGACTATCTATTCCTTTTCTGTATTTTCTCCTCTCCTGATCTTTACTAGATTGATAAATAGATTTACTATTTTACTAATAACTTCTTAGTTCTCTCTCATCAGTCCATGAAAATCAGATATTCTGTCGCTACTGTTTTTGTGACTACTTTAAAAATGTTTTTAACATCATCTCAAAGTTAAATAGCACCCTACCTTCTCTAGAGTAAAACAAGGATCTTTGACTTTTCTGGCTCCAATTCCCACCGCCTCCCATGGTTATTAGTGTGTCAATTTTATCTTGCTTAAAATGCCTTCCCATCAAACTCATATTGTTGTTAGTCAATGTTTGCTTAAATGAAAACACTTATGTGCTACTTATCCCCTTCATTGTTCATTATTAAAACCCACTTCAGACTTCTCAGTTCTATCTCATTTTTCAGGAAATATGTCTTCTGTAGTTACTTAGTATTTAAAAAAACAAAATTAACAATTTTTTCTTATACACTCCTTCTTTGTAAACAATATTCTTTTGTAGAGGAGGCTTAGGATACACACTAGTGAGATGTGGCATATGAATGTGAGCAAAAGCTGTTCAGGACAATGAACTTTGGGTATGCACACAACCATGCAAATACTGCCCAGATCAACTTAAAACATTTCATTTCACCAGATGGCTCTTTCATACCCTTGTCTGTCAGTTCCCATCTCTGCCACTCAGACAGCTATTCCTAGCCATTCGTTTTTTTTCCTATTTTAAATTTCATATAAATAGAATCACACAGTAATCACTCTTGTTTTGGCCTTTTCACTCAACACTGTTTTTGAACTCAACAATGTCTTTGAAGATTGCTGTGTTTATCTATAATTTTTTTCTTCTTTCTCACTGTGTATCCCATGTCATTATCGCCCTGAAGTGATAGTTTAAGAGGGTATAGAATTCTGGGTCAATAATTACTTTTCTCATATTTTGAAAAGATTATTCCAATGTCTTTCAGTCTTCATTATTGCCACAAAGCTTTATCCTGTCGATGCCACTGCTTTTCCTTTGAGGACCAGTTCCTGTGGCTATTTACTCTCTGCCTTCTAGGCTTGAATGCTTCCTTCGTCTTTCGTGTTCCATGTTACATCATGGTGCCAATTTGCTTTTGGTAATACTTAAAGAATTGGCAGACGTCAACTTGATTCAGCAGTCTATGGCCTTAGGACCCTTTCGTTCAGAAGCTACCTTATACATCTCAGACCAGGAGGGAAGATGTGGACTCCCACAGAATACCAGTTCATAGAAGAGTGTGATGGAGAGAGATTTAATTCTTCTTCTTCAGAAGGACCATAAGGTGCTCAGCCTATAGGGTTTATATTGTGTGTTGGCTCTTTGCATGCATGGGTCAAGTCTTAATCTACACCCCTTGGCATGGGAACTAAGGTGGGTGTCTATCTCCAGGGCTAGCAACCCCCAGCACCATTACTTGTCGTATCTGGATCCTCTGAGTCTCCACTTCCTTTCTCCTACCTGATGGTTTCTTTCTTTCTTATTAAAAATATATTTTATATGTATGGGTGTTTTGATTGCATACATGTCTATGCACCATGTACATGCCTGGTACTCTTGGGCATCATCAGAAGAGGGTGTCAGATAATGCCCTGGAACTGGAATTGCAGATGGTTTTGAGCTGCTGTGTGGGTGCTGGGAATCAAACCTGGGTCCTCTGCAAGAACAGTCGGTGCTCTTAACCTCTCTCCAGCCCTTCTTTTTCTTTCTTTTGATCTCAATTATCATACACTAAAAATAATACATAAATAAAATAATAATAAAAAGGTTTAACCAGTTTTTACAACTCTGCATGTACTTTGCTTCCATGCTGCTAGAAGTGGCATGTTTCCCTTACTTTTCTGCCTTACACCTATAGACTCGTGAGTGATTGACAGTCAGGTTTCCATAGGTAGAGACTTAAGTCTGGGTCATTACTACCACAGCCAACTTGAGCAACTGCCTGCTGTTTTGTTTTGTTTTGAAGACAAGGTTTCTCTATGTTGCTTTGGCTGTCCTGGAACTCCCTCTGTAGTCCAGGCTGGCCTTGAACTCACAGAGATCTGCCTACCTCTGCCTCCCAAGTGCTAGGACTAAAAGTGTGTGCCACCACTGCCCGACTACCACCTCTTTCTAATGAGCTGGATCTAATACTGCATAATCTGTGTGACTGATGGGCAGGGCTCACTGATGCCCAGGAAACCAAGTGTACTACTCACACCTTTGACTTGGACCCCAGCAAAAAGCTGGTTGTTTTTTAAACAGTTATTTCTATATCCTAAGCAAGTTGCGTTTTAATGAGGGTAGTCAGAGTACTGTTGATCTCCAGATAGCCCCGTTACCACTCACTAACTATTTTATACCAGATCTCCAAGTCTTTGTTTCCTTATCATCAAGGGAAAGATAACAGAAATTCTTACCTTAGCGCACTATTGTGAAGACCAAGGATGTGGCTGCATATAAAGCAGGTGGCACTCGGTAAGACCTCCTTAGTCATTAATATTATTAAACATGTGAATTCATTAGTTAATTTGCCTACCCAGGAAGCAGATAATGCATAAGTTGATATTCCAGACACAAAGGAAGATATATTTCATGAAAAGGAATAAAATTGAATAACTAAATAAAATAGTAAAGACTCTGTATACATTGGATACAATGTAAACGCTTGTATGCAGGGATACTGTATAAGTCTGCAGTGGATGCCTGAAACTTTGGACAGTGGCATTATATATATATATTATTATTTCCTCTATACATAAATACTATGATAATGTGTGCCTTATCAATTAGACACAGTTAGAGGTTATCAATAACTAATAATGAAATGGACCTATAATAATGTACTGTAATGTATATAAATGAAATCACTGTCTCTTTATCTCTAAATAGGCTAATTCCTCAGTGATCTGCATCTTATTTTCAGACCATGGTGAGTGTAGAAAGCAAAACCACAGAGAAGAGGAACTACTCTCTGTAAAGTAATTCTTTTCAAATTCTACTCAACCAAAGATCACGCTCTTGTCTTATTTCCTCAGGGTTAGAGAAATCTTTTAAAGTCAAGGAGAAAATTAAGATATCAAGACATACCGATGCACAGTGAGACAGGGTCTTGTCTCACTGTGTGATTCAGTGCCTGGAGATGAGGGACCACTCTGAAGAGTGTATTCTGCAGTGGTGGGCTTTTGTGAGGGTGTGACTCCCTGCAGGCTCATAACAAATGGCACACTGGCTGGGTGTGAGGATCCCTGGCTCTGTGTTTTAGGGAAATAATAATATTATGGCGAGAGTGATGTCACTGTTCTATATAATGTGTCCTGGGTGCTGAGGGCCTGAGTGAAGCAGTAACTTCAGAAGGGCAGTAGAACAGATCACGCCACATCATCAAAGAATACTTAATAAAGATCATCATCTGCCACAGCCTCACAGCCTCACTGGAGCCTTGACAGGGGTTGATTTGGGGCTACAGTGGCTCTGCCCATCCTATAATTTACTATTTACGGGTCTCAGAGACGAGGGTATAGGTGACTGTGGTTACTATAGCAATCATTTCTGCTATTTGGTATCTAACAGAGAAGTGAGGGAAAGGTGATCATTTTCCTAAGTTAGATTATTCATTATTTTCCCCAAGAAGCATCAGTTGTAATTATTTGCTGCACTCCAAATATAGAGGACACTTACGGGGAGTTAGCTGGTCCCCGTAAGTCAAATCAAACATTAGATTTCAATCACAGCAAGATTGTAATATTTATTGTAAATATTATCAGTACTTTTAACACACAGATTTTTACTGATTCTACTTGTATTTCTGCTTTAATCAAAGGTTAACTCTCAATATAAGGATGACAAACATTTGTGCACACACGCTACCTATATTTGCAAATAGTGTGCTTAGTCTGTTTAAAGAGAACAAACTCAATCTATCTAAATAGAAATTTAAAAATCATTTGTCTTATTATCATTTTTATGTGTATCATGTGTTTGTAGTGTCTATGGAGGTTGGAAGAGGACATCAGATGCCCTGGGACTAGGGTTACAGATAATCCTGAGCTGCCATGTGGATGCTGGGAACCTAACTCAGGTCCTCGGGAAGAGCAGCCAGTGTTCTTCACTGCTGAGTCATCTCTCCAGTCCCCCAAATAGAAAATTTTAATTCCAAACTTAAATATATGACAGTACTCTTTTATAATACTGATTTTTTAAAAACAAACAAACAAACAAACAAACAAGAAAGTTAAAAACCAGTCTAACAAAATGGTATTGACATACAGGAACATTGTAGAAAAACAGTTACTTAACACTTACTATCAATTCCATACGAGGTTATTTATACAATTTAGCTTATTTCTTTGGAAATAAATGTTTTCTTGAACAGAAACTGAAATCAGATGACACATAAAGCCTTCTGCTCAGCTTTGCTCTGGCTTTGGCAGCCCTAGGCCAGGCCATTTTGTTTGTAAATTGGAGGCTTTTTCACTGGACTCTCAAGTCTATCTTATCTTATAAACCAATGGTTCTTAGCCTGTGGGTCGCGACTCCTTTGGGGGATCAAATGGGCCTTTCACAGGGGTCTCCTAAGACCATGGAAAAACACAGATGTTTTTATTACAGTTCATAACAGTAGCAAAATTACAGTTATGAAGAAGCAACAAAAATAATTTTATGGTTGGGGTCACCACAACATGAGGAACTGTATTAAAAGGCTCACAGCATTAGGAAAGTTGAGAACCACTGCTATAAACTTTAAATGACCTGAATTGGAAAGACCCTAAATATAATAGATTATAGAATCTTCCACATATTGATTCTATCACTGGTAAAATTAGGTAAAAAGTATAGCCAGCTCCAACTGTCACTTTTCTACCTAGAAATGACTTGTTTTCCCCATTAAAAATAACCAACCCCCCCAAAAAAAACCCAACAACAACAGCAAAAACACCTATAAGTGAATGTCCCCTCTCAGTAGCAAAGGGGACAACATCAGAGCTTCTCTTTGCTGTGCAAAGCTGCCCTGCTGCTAACATAGTTCTCAAGATACAATTTCTATCCTCTGAAGTGAAAATATTCCATGTAATTTGGAAGTAAAAAGGTTACTGTGCGGATTAATGTAATTAACATGGTTTGCATGATTATCAAACCAAGGCAGGGCCATAAGTCTGTGCTACTTCACCTGGTGCCCATGCACAGAGAATAAGCTTGTCTCACTTCACCTGGCATCCATGCACAAAGAATATAACACTTCCAATTTAACAGATAACTTGGCTTTAGTTTTTAGACAACTTTTCTAGAGAGACTGGTCTGTCCATCAAGACCAGATCCAGTCTCCCTGCTCAGCAGCTCAGCACCCCCTGGCTCCTGACACTCTGGTGACCAGCTGTCTCCAGGATGTGGAGAGGACAGGAAGGAGGGCCTTCTAGCTTTGCCAGCACTGATTATTTCCATAGTACCCACTGGGCTTTTGTTGATGTGAAAGTCACTAGGACAGAGTGTCAAGAAACACAAGCTACCCACTCTGAGAACAGCACAGCCACTCCTCAATGTGGCATTCCCGAAGCTGCAAAGTATCTCAGAGGCCTCATCTTCCACAAGTGCACAAAAAATGTGACTCCCCAACCCTGAATTCCAGAACCTCTGCCCCAGCATTCGCTCTGACTTCTGCATTTCTAATACGCACGTCTCAGGTTGTGGCAGACGTGCAATGGAACTCACGCCAGAACACAGTTAATCCGAAGAGCACCGGAGAAGCAGGGGCAATTTCATCTCTGCAGCAATGCGCTGAACCCAGTGACACCTGAAATGGACTCAGTACCAAATGACAATCTCCTCCCAAGAGCCTCTTGAATATTAATATAGCCATTACTGAGCGACATCTAAAAACAAAAGCATGTCTTCACTTTCAACTGCAACATTCCTGAGCTACCAAAGGCCCATTTCCTCTCATTTTCACAGGTTATGGTGTGCATTTCAATGAGGTGGGCTCGTCTTTATAAGCGAGGTTAGGAGGTCACATGACCCCTGTGTGCTCTTGCTCAGCTGACCACGGGGAAAGCCGTGACTTCGGTCTGTCAAGCTCTAAGTAAATACCCAATGTATGCTCTATTCGGTGAGCAACTGGGACGAGGTAGGCGATGCCATCTCACAGCCATCAGAGTGGCTACTGCATGAAAATCAGAAAACAATTTGGGCCAGACTGGAGAAACCGAAACCATAGAGCATTGCTGATGGGGATGGAGGGTGGGGGAGCTGCTATGGGAGATAGAACACTGTTTCTGAAAAAATGAAAATGGAATGACCATATGCTCCAACAGCTCCTCCTCAGTGGGTTTCTACTCATGACCAATGAAATCCTGGAGCAGAGAGTACCAGAACACTTTTAGAAATACAACAGTAGTAAGGTAGGTAGTTGAAAAGCTGCAGACCGGGTAACTAAGGAAGAAGAAGTCTATCTTCCTTTGGGGCTCCTCAGATAGCATGGGGCATAGGGCCCAGAAAAGGAAGCCTGTTCTAACGGCTGCAGGAAACCTCCAAACAACCAAAATATGAAGGTGAAGGAAGGTACATGTCAGGCAGACTCTTAAGCTCATCGATCATCTCGGAGGCCACCTGCTCAAAGACTCTCCTGGTTGCAATGTGTCTTCCCTGCTCCAGGGCCTCCCAGTGTGTCCTGAAACACTGCAGCGTACCTCTGCCCTAGACCAACTGTGTGAGACCTGAGGAAAATACACAGCGAGTGTGGCACCATCTGCCCGTTCCCATTTCCTTAAGTATCTACCCACTAACGATCCAAGCGGCGTATCCCTACGTCAGCCCTCTGTGGAGCTTCATACCCAGACGGCCAATGGCCTATTACATATCACTTTGCAGCTGCTGTAATTTCTCCCCACGTATCTTGCCATCTTCTACTCCCATCACGCTGCTTCTCCCACAAGACATCACTTCTGTTGATATCGGGGTAAATAGCTTGACAGCCGCCATTTCCCAGGTAGCACTGTGGCAGAAAGACTCCATCTTTCTCTATCACGTTCCATGTCCTCTCACTCAGCCAGTCCTTCGTGTGTTTAGTTAGGTCCACCATACCACCTCACACCCATAATGTCTGTTCTTCACCTTGACCTCAGCATGGCTTCCAACTGGTTCCTTTTAATTGTTTAGTCTTTCCTAAAACATTCTCCATTCAGAAGACAGTGCCCTTTCTACAACACATGTCTACCTGATCATGTTCCTTCTCTGTTTTAAAATGCTTTGTGGTTTCTGCCATTCTAGAGCAAGACAGCGGCCTTCTGCTCAGAACCCAGGAAAACTGGCCTATGCTGGCAGACTCCTCAGAAAACTCCCTTTACGGCCCTCAAAAAAGCATCACATCTTTGGTCAAAAATGCAAAGTAAGAGAGATGGGCCAGGAAGAGGGATGGTTGCACTCTGGTGTAGCCTAGGCTACCTAGGTGCTTTGCTCAGCTGTGCCTGGGGGACAAGGGATAATGTTTCAATTGTAGAAGAACTAGAAGCCACCAGAATGTCTTGAAAAGACCCCATGTACCAGGTGGAATTTCTCAGAAGGTCCATGGCCCCATGTTAACAGTAGCAGCAGAGGGAAGCCTCAGCAGCAACCATAGCTTTCTCTAAACCTATGATGAATCACTTCTTTCGCTGAATGTCTAAATCTGGGGAGAAAAATTCTAGCCAAGCACTCTAGATTTTATGGCTTAATCCATTATTTGAAACAAGAGAACTAATTACATCTTCCAGTTAATTGTTATAAAAATACAGCCAGAATGCGTGCATTCTATCATGGGTATGCCAGCAGAATGAGCAACAGCCTTCCCCAAAGTTTCTGGTTGCCTCTGCTAGAACTTTCAGTGTGTCTTAAAATGAACTCATGACCCTCTTATTTTCAGTCAGCAGTGGAAGAGGACACAACTCTATAATTATGTAGCTTAGAACTGCGGTCATTTGGGGTTCTTGAAAAGCAAATGCATGGGTTCTCTGGGCAGTGACACAGGAAGTGGCTAAGAATGAGTCCTGCCCTTGAGTTGCTGTGTGTGTACTCATGGTCCACATCTGGCTCTCCAGATGTTACATGGTGGCATTAACAGTGTCTGCATAGAGAGATTATCATAAAGACAAAGAAAACACAGGTTTAGGACAGTGTCTGGCAAGTCTTGGACAATCTCCATCCACTCTGTTACTTCCAACCAGGACTGTTAGAGGTGTATTTGAGCCACTATTTCAGGCATGAACTCTGCAAAAGTGCCAGTATTCACAGTCTGATCTGTTAGTAGGAAAGGATGTTCAAAACCATGAGACTCAATAAATCTTTCGTCCTTTAGGTCTCCAAAGCATTTTGTCACAAAGACAAAACACTAAGATACTCATGGAGAAGAGGCTGAGGTTGGGCTGGTGTGGGGCAGCAGGACCAATGTGCAATTCCGACTTCTAGGTGTGATATGGCTGTTATAATCTTGAGTTCACAGAATCTGCGGTTACCTGAATAAGAGCTCCGCAAGATTGGGCCTCTGGAACACCCTGTCATAGAAAGGGGAGGGGCTCACGGTCCTTTATCCCCTCTCTGTCCCCCATGAGGATTTAACAATGTTTGGTGAGGAGGGAGAGGTGTTTGTGTGTGTGTGTGTGTGTGTGTGTGTGTGTGTGTGTGTGTGTTGTAGCCACTGGTAAGGTACCCCCACTCCTGTAAAGAGCTCTAATAAAACCCATTGAGTCACACCCTCCAACCCCAAAAGACTCAAGAGAAAGAAGGAGAGGACTCATAAGGAAGAGGAAGGGGATTAGCGGGGGTGGGGGAAGGGAGGCGTGTCAAGAGAGGGTAAGGGGGTGATATGATCCAAATGCATTATATACATGCATACAATGTCATAATGAAACCCACTATTAATCAGTATCTGCTAATAAAAACATTTTTAAAGACCTGACTAACATATCCCCCTACAAATAATGATCCAGTGCCGAGGTTGAACAACTCTGAAAAGCCTATGCACCTATTTCTAATTTGCATACTAATGAGGCTGCCAGAGACAAAAGCTGCTACTAATATGATGAGGAAACTTTGTGCACAGGACTTAACAGTCTTCTGAAACAACAGCAACAGCAACCTCCAAACCGCTGGACTACCGGAGTGAGGGCCAGGCTTCAAACTGGGCGGGGGTCCTCTTGTTTTCTCTTGGGAGAACACTGTTTCAAAAGCCCAATACAACAGAAAATAAAAAAAACTTCCTAGAGTCCTTTTTTCTTCCTAGACAGATAAGAGTAGCGGAATGGAGCTCCAGAATGGATTAAGTCAGGCTGCCAAGCATGCACTTTTCACTATGAGCCACACTGTGGACCCCTGTCTCCCTGCCAGGTGGGTCAGGATTGAGGAGAGGATTAAATATACTCTACGACAGAGTCTGAGAATATTAATTGGGTATCAGGGGAAGCTTGAAGAGGCACATAACACATTGCCTTTCCTTCTAGGGCAATGGTCCTCAACCTTCCTCATGCTGCGACCCTTTAATACAGTGCCTTATGTTGTGGTGACCCCCCCCCCTCCATAAAATTATTTGCTGCTACTTAATAACTGTAATTTTGCTACTGTTATGAATCATAAAGTAAATAACTGATATGCAGGATATCTGATATGAGACCCCTGCAAAGAGGTCCCAACCCACAGATTGAGAACCACTCTTCTAGAAGATGGGCATGGTACAGGCTTGGGACTTAAAGCCTGCTTACTACATCTTTCTAATAAAAAAATTTATTTTTACTAACTTTAAATATGTGTATATGTGCATGGGTATGTGCATGTGAATGCAGGTTCCCGAAGACACCAGAAGAGGTTGTCAGAGCCCCCCTCCCCCACCGAGCAAGAGTTACAGGAGGTTGTGAACTACCCAGCTGGGTCCTGGGAACTGATCTGTGGTTCTCTCCATACTCTACATCCATCTCTATAGCCCTCAGCACATCTTAGTAAGAGTCATTTGCTGGGCCTGGGGATGTAGCTCAGTGATACAGGACTTGCCTCACATGTACAAGCTTCAACTGGCCACACCCATACAAGCAAAAAAATAAAATGCCCCTTCACAAAAGATAGAGTCTGAGAATATTAACAGGGCATCTGGGAAGCTTGAAGAGGCACATAACTTGCTTAGTTCATTTGTGTTTAATATAAATGATATTGGGTGTTTACTACATACTAGGCAATGAGAACACAAAGGACTGAGATGCATCCTTGGCTTCCCTTGCCTGGAGATGGAGGCTTTCATAACAGAAGAACAATATCAATGTGGTGGTATCACCTGATGCTCATAGAATCTTATCAAAAAACCAGATGTCATGATCTGGGGAGCTTGGCAGGTTCTCTGGCAAGCAGAATGCCTTCCTCGGTTTTCGAAGGATGCAGAATGTTGGAGGGGTACTGTGCAAAGGCACTGAGTTCTATTCTGGCAGGGTACCCAAGGGGGTTTAACACCAGATTCCTGGAATGGCAAGAATCTGCCAGCATGCACAGCCAAGATTCTCCACATTATAACAAGAAATACATGCTGGAGCCAGACACATAAACACGGGGGGGGGGGGGGTGGGTTGCTTGTTTTGTATGTATGCATGCATGTAATGCATGTCCTTGCATGTGTACATGTGTGCATGTGGATATGCATATACATGTGTGAGATGATGTATGTGGAGGCCACAGGCTGATGTCAGGGGCTTTCCACTGTTACTCTCCACCTTATTTTTTGAGACAGGATCTATCACTGAACCCAGAGTTCACCAACTGAGCCAGAGAGCTCCAGGGATCCAACTGTCTCTGCTCCTGTACCCCCAATATTAGAGTTATAGGCAGGCATGACCATGCCTGACTTTTACACAGGGGCCAGAGACTCGAACTCAGGTCCTTATGCTTGCACGGCATATGCTTTACCAAACTGATCCATCTCCCTGGCTCCTAAATGTAGTTGTAATAGCATAAAGTTAGGAGTTCTCGTCATTACGTGTGACTATTTTTGAGACTGTTTATTTTATAATCTATTTTTGATCTTGTTTTATTTCAAGACAGGGTCTCACTTTGTAGCCATGGCTGGCTTGGAACTCCCTATGTAGACCAGGCTGGCCTCAAACTCACAGAGATCCACCTGCTTCTGCCTCCTGGATTCTGGGACTAGAGGCATGTGCTGCCACATCTACCTCTTCTTTATCTTAAATTTGAAGTGACTCTCCCAAAAGAGTTTGAAGTCTTTTTCTAATAGAGATTTATAAACAGAATTTGACAGAATGGTTCCCTGAAAGGAGACAAAACTTTTACAGTCCCAGGATGCCCCTTTCTAGCCTGCTCTGCTGCTGGTCTAAGGAGTCAAGAGATGCAGTAGAGAAGTGTCCATCACCTTCTCTGTATCATTTTCACCCAAATGGCAGATTCGAACAACACAGCTGCAGGCTAGCTTCTGTGCTCTCCCTACATAGCACTGTGGGAGCCACATACAAATGTAAGCAGACTCTGAATTAGATCACACTTCACTCCAGAGCTGCCGATCCCTGAAGTCTTTGAAGACAGTCTGGGTTGTTTCTCTCGGTTTGTTTGTGAATCAGCTCAAAGAAAAAGAAATATTGTGTTAATAAATCAACAAGAAAAACTTGAGCCCAATAAAACAAGTCCCTTCTGGCTTCTATTATTATTACATTGACAGAGTAATCCTCCTTGCAGCTAAGGGTGGAGGGGGGCTCCGGGAGGCCTGTGTCACAGCACCCAGAACTCTCAATCTCCCCGGTTCTCCACTGCTCTGGGGCTGTGAGGAGGCCAGTTGCCCTGGGTTTTAAGAAGCTATGGTGTTAGGAGGGTACTGTACAGACTTTGGACTTCTCTCACCCTCTCTCCAACATTTATTTCTTTGTAAATCTAAAGCCAGGTGGGATGTGAAGCAGAAACATAGTTTCTATTATCAACTGGCAACTTTAGAAATTATAAGATGGTAAACATATTAATTATTGAATGAATGCCAGGGTTGCGATATTGCTTTGTCAATAATTCCAGCATTAGTATTACATATGCTAACTTCTGATCATGAAGTCCACACAAGTCACTGAAATAATTCTTTCTCTATAACATGGAATATTATAGAGAAGCTATCTTTTCTGAGAATACTTCATTACATGCATAATAAAATTCCTCACTAGAATGTTAAATGATACATATAAGATATAAAACTATGTAATTATGACCATATTTTTAAAGAGGACATACACAGAGAAGGAGAGGAAGGGAAGGAGGGGAAGAGAGAGAGAAAGTAGGAGAGGGATGGGGAGAGGGACAGGGAGAGGGACAGGGAGCGTGCCAAACTACTAATGGTAGTTTTGGGATGGTAGAATTATCTTAGTACTTTTTTTCAGCTTCTGAAAGGAACATCTATCACTGTATAAGGAAAA
>CABHPR010156557.1:11129-24878 GCA_902168415.1 Peromyscus melanophrys | reverse complement strand
ACACGCCCTTAATCTCAATACCAACCATAGAAGACTTGGAGGTCTATACAGAGAGGCAGTGACGAGGCAGTCACGTAGTTGGGTTTACAACCAATGAGAAGGCAGAACAGAACTCTTATTTAAAATCAAACGCACAGGAAGTGGTCCTTTTTGGAGAGGTCTCTTGGCGGGAGAGGCTAGCTGGCGGAAAGCGGGTAAGACTCTTAGCTCTGACCTCTTTGGCTTTCATCTTTACATTGGCTCTGTGTCTCTTATTTAATAAGGCAGTTGGTTACATCTACAGGGTTTCTCTGTGTAGCTTTGGAGCCTATCCTGGAACTCACTCTGTAGCCCAGGCTGGCCTCGAACTCACAGCAATCTGCCTCTGCCTATCAAGTGCTGGGATTAAAGGCGTGTGCCACCACCCCCTGGCTCCTTACTCTCAGATTTAACAGCTGGATAAGACTGATGATTATGTTTGTCCTCTCTTAGTTTGCACTATGAAAGATAACCAGCTTGATTTCTATGTGTTCTATGGCTCAATAACTTTGGAACTATTAAGTTTTAGAAGGTAATTGATAAGATTGAGAAGATCATCCAATATTTAAGGGTTTATAGGATTTCACTGGTCAATGACTCCCAAAGATCAGCTTGGGATCTGAGGAAGACAAGTTATTTATAGCTCATGGGTATGGGTTAAATGTGGGATTTGGCATGCAAAAAATTTGTGGAGTTGCAGGAGCAGAACATAAGCATAACAAGTTAGTCATAATGACCTCCTGAACAAAGACATGATTGCAAGGTAGTTATAACAAGGTAGCCATAACAAAATTTTGATACAAGATAGGTTGCAAGATGGTTAGTATAACTCTTTGAAATAAAGATATGGTTTTGTTTCCTGGAACAGGCAGTACAGAACCATTTGTCCTTAAGGATACAGGTAAGGCATAGCCCAATACTTGAGAAAGAGAGGTTAAATCATAAATAGTAATGAGCCTAGGTTATCTTTACTATAAGATGACTTTTAAGCCACGATAGTGGAAGGCTAGTTCATCATAGCTCCATTTTAATTTCTTTTGCATATGTGTATGTATACATTTTAGGAGTTTCTACAGTTGATTCATATTTCCATTTAAAATCATCTATAGCATTCTATGTTGAATAATTCTAGTGAAGAGAGGCTAGAGTTTAACAGTAGCCAAGTTTAAGCATATTTAAGAATATTTATAACTCTGCTTCTATTAGCTTAACATGCTTTAGAGACTGCAATAACATCTGAGTGATGGAAGGTATTCATTTAATGCTTATATCCTACTTCTCTGTCATAGATGACTATAGTCTTGGGCATCAGTGAGTGTCACCAGCTCTGGAGCATAACTCTGTTCTCTTACCTAAAAGGGACAATAGGGAGTTCAGGGATAGACTTTCTGTCCCTGCAATTCAAATTGCTTTTATGAGTAAGCTTTGACTCACTATGAAGTATAGGTATTCTCTTACCCTTTTGTACCATTTGAAGTAACCTACCTAACAAATATATTTCCTAAAAGAAAGTCAAGGTTATATTGCCTCTAGTGATTAATTTTGCTTTTGAATCAGAACTCGTAGGGCAGAGAAACAAAATGCCTTCTCTCTTCAAGTATGATCACAATTGCAAATAGTCAGTGGCCAAGGGCTATGGAGTCAGCACCAAGTCTTTGTTATATTAGTAAGAAGAATTAAAAGAAGATATTTTTCAGTGTGCAAAATTGTTTGTGATATTTATACTATACATTAAATGGTGATATGATTCTGTGATACTCATAAATATACCTTCATATTATCATATCAGGAATCTTAAAATGTATAAAATTGAGTTGGGTGGTGGTGGCACAAGCCTTTAATCCCAGCACTTGGGAGGCAGAGGCAGGCTAATCTCTATGAGTTCAAGGCCAGCCTGATCTACAGAGCGAGATCCAGGACAAACACCAAAACTACACAGAGAAACCTTATCTCAAAAAACCAAAAACCAAAAAAAAAAAGCATACAACTAGTAATAACCGTTTGTCCATAGTTTTTCTGTAATATATTTCTATGTTTATTGCACATTCTTATGGAGACATACATGTTCCCACATATCAGGAGAGACTGATACATATATTTCTCAGTAACACTTTTTTTTTCCATGAAAAAAATAGAAAATGGCTTTAAATCTATATTTTCAAACTCACAACACTTATTTAGGACTAGGTCTCTTTAACTGATATAGTGGAAAGATTTTTTTTTACATTGTGGGATACTAAATAAATATACAGCCCCTAATCACTACATCAGAGTGGTAGATGTGGTGAATTTTTGACAGCTGAACATGTCTCCAGACATTGTTAAAAGTCTAATGTGGAGAATAGAAAATTACCAACAGAAGAATAGTATATACATCCTAGAAACACTGGGGTGCAGAAAAGAGATGCCCAAAGCTAGATAGCTCATGCTTTTATTGGGTAAAATTTTAAATGAATAAACTGATTCATTAACTTTTCTTTTTATAGTTAATTGTGATGTTAATTTAATTGCCATCTTGATAGATCATAGCATAGGGTCATCTAGGGAGACAGTCACAGTGAAGGATTATTTTTATCACTTTGGCCTGTTGGCATGTACATGAGAGATTGTCTTGATTGCCTTAATTGACATGCAAGCATTTTTTCCTAAAAGTAGGTGACACCATTCCCATGTTTTGCTAATGTTATATAATTGTTGCACACTTATAATAGGACAGGAAGTATACTGAGTCATTTAAAGACAAATTTCTAGCACATCTAATTCTGTCCTTGTCTGTCAGTGTATGATTACCTTATTTCTTCTCATTTGAAATGTCACTGAAGACCTAGCATGAATACGTTCAACAAAGTGTCAGGGTTCTAAAGTCACGGACATATATTTGTACTGAAGCTGAGCATTTCAGAGCTAGATGTCCTCTGCCTTGAGTTTGATCAGCTATATCCAAGCTGAGCCAACACTGAGCTCTGTGAATACAGGAATGATGGATCTTCTTCATCTTCTTTGGGAGCCTTCCTTTCATACTCTTGCCATCCCCAGTAACCACATGCAGACCTTGCTGAACTGAGCTAATTTCCTCTAGACAGGAACTACTTTGCCTCTTTCAGTCTCCAGACCCCAGAAATAATATTTTTCAACTTGGCCTCCTTACTTTCACACATTGAGTTGCAAGGCAGAAATCACCGGGTTTTGACAACACTGCTTGGTTAAGTTGTGATTTTAATTTTGTGGTGCTCCCTACTGTTGGTCTTTTTCTTTCATGCTGCAGATCTTGCTGTTTTTAATAAACTCACCTTGCTCTACTGCTCATTTTCATCAGCACATACGGAAAACACCAGGGTTATTTTTTTTAAACCTACTCTTCTAGAGGAAAATTTAAATAACCTGAGCTGAAAGCATCAGTTGGAAGTATTGAGACCCTTGAGGGGAATGTGTTGAACAGTGAAAATGATAATGCCACCCTGGAAAAAAAAAGACAAAGAAACTTGCATGATACCAAAATGATTTGAGCAGTAGCCTGTGGCTTCAAAGTCTTGAGCAAGAATTAAGTAAAATTGTCTTCAAAGAAATTAGAAGTTGTAAATCATTGTATCTGCTGCAGTAAAACATAGCTTCTAAAATGAAGAGAGCAATAAAAAACTCTTAAAATCTCTGGTCATAGAGGCAAAGGGGTGAATACACAGGGCTGGTCCATAAGCTGAACATCCCAAAGACCTATAACTCAGTAAATTTTAGTTATTTTAGTCTCTAGTGTGTTGGGATGGTCTTTCTCTAATTTGAAGATGGTAATGCCTATTCCAAACACCACAAATCCTATGATTTATAAAACTGTCAGGACAGCATTCAAATGCAGTAAATAGGACCATCACTGCATATTTTTTTCTTTTTCTTTTCATATGACAATCTACTTACGAAGCTTCTATTCTACTAAGATCTTTTTAATTGGGATTTGAAATCCCTATTCAGTGGGAAAGATAATAATATTTGGTATGGGTTTGTGATTAACCATCTCTAGTCTCAGATGACTACAGATTCACACTTTACATCTCTGCTTTCTTTGATCTTTATCTTTTCCTCTGTAATGGTTAGCTTTAGTTTCAACTTAAGGACCCAGACCACTATGAGCAGTGATATCCATAGGCTTGACCCATAAAGAAGGGAGCTGAGTAAGCAATGGGAAAGAAGTGAGTAAGTACCATTCTTATATGGTCTCTGCTTCAGTTCCAGCCTATGGGTTTCTGCCTTGAGTTCCTTGGTTTCCCTTGGTGAATGTAACTTCTAAGAATATGCAACTTTTAAGAAGTAATAACCACTCACACAAGTTTCTTTTGGTGAATGTTTTATCACAGAAAAAACAAACAAACAAAAAAAAAAAAAACCAAAACAAAACAGAAAACCATACTTGGAATCCCTCAGATATCTTACCATACCACTGATATCTGTTCTTATAACCTGTAGTCCATAATTTTCATTGGATTATCATAACTAATAATTATGTTGAATTACCTACAGTAGTTTCATAACTTCCCATGAAGCTTGATAGGCAGCATAGCTATTATCACTGTCATTACAAGTACTCCCTATAACTCACAAGAGCCATAGGCTATAGGACAAAACTTCAGGATCAGGAATTCTCTCCATTTGAGTAGTATGAATTCAAGTGACCCCCAGAACAATGTCAGCTATTACTGTTGGCCTTGGTTGCATCTCAGAGATTGAAGGTATTTCCTATTACTGGTGACAACACATACTATGCATGAAGTACTTGGAAGACTAGAGCTGGATCTAACCTGAAATGACCTTTTTGTGTTCTACCTTTCACAATATTAGAAAGTACTTTATAAACTTCTAAGTGAAAGAAGCAATCAGTAATCTTATCTAGTTCTAGCACCTGTGAATAACAGTGACCCAAATGGCAAGATATCCCTAAAGATGTAAATGTTTCCTAGTGAGATCTGAGCTTTCACTACCCAGCAGGGCTGCATTAGAGGATTGCTTGACTGTGTATCATTACCAGGTGATTGGAAATGGTCTGCACTTGGCTGTGCTGGGAGGAGGTCTTTTGATCCACCCCTTGGCATTCCTATACAAAGCCCTTTAGAAGAGACAGAAGGGGCCAGTGAATATTGATCTAAGCCCCCCTGAGGCTATATTGTATTTCTATCTCTTTCTCTCCCACCCTATAGAAAGAAGTTTGGCATGTCCATTTTGTAGTATAATGAAGACAGGGGTACTCTATGTTTGAGAGTATAGATAAAGTAAGGTGGCTGAAAGAAATGCCAGAGTGAAAAGTTAGGCTACAGTGAATAGCTCTCTCTATCTAGGTCTCTTTCTTCCTTCTTTTCTTTCTTTCTTTTTCTTTCTTTCTTTCTTTCTTTCTTTCTTTCTTTCTTTCTTTCTTTCTTTTTCTTTCTTTCTCTTTCTTTCTTTCTCTTTCTTTCTTTCTTTCTCTCTCTCTCTCTCTCTCTCTCTCTCTCTCTCTCTCTCTCTCTCTCCCTCCCTCCCTCCCTCCCTTCCTTCCTTTATCTCTCTCTCTCTCTCTCTCTCTTTCTCTCTCAATTTCTATCTTAAAAACTAGGAAAAACGTAAGGTAGGAATATAGTGTAAGAAGAAACTTAGGATAAAGTAGAATGTAGGACTTTAATGTAGAAAAAAACTTAGGGTAAGATAGAAAAGCAACAAGATGGAAGAGCTGTGTTCTTGGGACTATGAATGCAGACTCAAGGGGATGAATCAGAGTCATGAAAAAATGCTATGAAATAAAATGCGCAGAAAAAGATTTCTATGGAAGCTTTTGGCTTGTGGATACCTTAGCTTTAAGTCCCGAGTGGTAGGGGAAAAAATTTCCCCAAGGAAGACAGGGAGTAACTGAAAGACTTAAAAAACTCAGTAATATTTCTCTCGAAAACTGAAAGATTTTCAGGTCTTTCCTTCTCAGATCTTTTTTCTTCCTGTAAGGGCAAAATTAGATTCACCTGGAAATAACATCTATCAGAATGTAAAAATCACCTGTAATTGCCCTAGAAAACACAACAACAAAAAAAAAATAAAAAAGAAAAAAGAAAGAAAACCTCTTGGAATACGGCAAATCCTCTCTGCTAGTCCTATCTTCCCTTCAAGCTAATATTAGAAAAACATTAGACACTTCGAACCCTAGCCAGAGTTCCTTGTAGCCAGAGCCTACATCTGAAAAGGTGCAGATAGAGAGCCAAGCAGGGGCATCTTACCCCCAGGGTGTAGCAGCAGCAGCAGAAGCAGTGTGGGTTCTGGGGATGGGCTGGTAGCATGGAGGAAGCAGCGGAGGCTTTGGGATCCTCCACACAGTGAAAAAAGAAGCTAGGGGCAGAGCTTTCCCAGAGGCACAAGGCGGGCATGGCTGTTCAGGGACACTTGGTTTGGCCCAGCTGCGGGAGAAGAGCATGATGTTCTTAGTGTAGGTCCTGAGCCATGGCAGCAGGATCAGGGACTATACATCTTGGAGGAGAGGACAAATATAAGATCTACGGGGCGGGCGGGGGGAATTTCTCTGAAAAAGCTCGAAAAAAGTCTGACTAGGGAGACACACCTGTCAAATAGTAATGCAGGTGTCCTAACATGTGCTGTGGGATGTTCTGTATGGCAAATGTGTTGCTAATAAAACACTGATTGGCCAGTGGCTAGGCAGGAAGTATAGGCGGGACTAACAGAGAGAATAAAAAGAACAGGAAGGCGGAGGGAGTCACTGCCAGCCGCTGCCAGGACAAGCAGCATGTAAAGATGCCGGTAAGCCACGAGCCACGTGGCAAGGTATAGATTTATGGAAATGGATTAATTTAAGCTATAAGAACAGTTAGTAAGAAGCCTGCCACGGCCATACAGTTTGTAAGCAATATAAGTCTCTGTGTTTACTTGGTTGGGTCTGAGCGGCTGTGGGACTGGCAGGTGAAAGAGATTTGTCCTGACCGTGGGCCAGGCAGGAAAACTCTAGCTACAAACATGAGCTTAGGAAAGATAGAAAAACCTCCTGTGGCAAAGCAGCTGCACACAATTGGCCAAAGCTGAGTTTGCTCATGGACCCAAAAGGCAGCGTGGGAAATGTAGTTTGTAACAGTGTGATGCTATAGAGAAAGGTAGCTTGGGAGGAAATGTAGTTCATAAAAGCAAGACAGCATAAGCAAGCAGGCCCAGAGAAAAACAGACTGAGACAAAAGCTTTCATTCCCTGTAACAGAGTAGCATGTTTTAATTCATTTTAAACAGCATAAGGAGTTAAAAACACCCAAATGAAGCTTGCTGGTTAACCACAGGAGTCTCATATAAAAGCTGATCAGGAACTCTGAGCTTTAGAAAAAAGCAGTTTAGAGTTCACCTACAATTTTAACTGTGGTAACTCATGATTTGTGAACTCTCTGTCTCGTTGAAAGAAAATATAATAGTTTCATTAGGGATCTCTTCTAGATATTTACTAAAGTTTATAAAGTAGTCCTATAGAGTTTGCTTTTGAATGTAAGTTGGTTCTGTTAAGAGATTCTTCTAGATATTTGCTAAAGTTTGTAAAATATTTCTGTAGAGTTTCCTTTTGAATATGTTTGTTAAAAGTAATGTCATTACAAACATTGGTAGAAAAATCCCAGAGCCAGGTATTGGGGTAAATTCTGAAAGATCAGAGAGACAGAACAAGCCACAGCTAACCTCACCTTGCCAACTTCTCAGCCGATCCTGTTTCCTCAAAATGGAAGCCTCTGAGTCCTCATCCAAGTGAATCTCAGCTGAACTGCTGCTAAAAGCCTAAAAGCTTAAAAAGTCTCTAGTTCCTATTCCTCATGCCTTATATACCTTTCTGCTTCCTGCCATCACTTCCTGGAATTAAAAGTGTGTGTCACCATGCCTGGTTGTTTCCAGTGTATTCTTGAACTCACAGAGACCTGAATGGATCTCTGCCTCTGAAATGCTAGGATTAAAGGCATGTGCTACCACTGCCTAACCTCTATGTTTATTATAGTGGATGTACTGTTCTCTGACCCCAGATAAGTTTACTAGTGTGC
Source organism: Peromyscus melanophrys (assembly GCA_902168415.1). Taxonomy (NCBI): domain Eukaryota; kingdom Metazoa; phylum Chordata; class Mammalia; order Rodentia; family Cricetidae; genus Peromyscus; species Peromyscus melanophrys. Next base: position 16,840 of record CABHPR010156557.1, on the reverse strand, counting down.
ACAATATATCAACCACAAATTATGAATAATTATAGTGATTCATGCTATATGTAGAATGTAAGTTTGTAAAAAGTGTAAATGGAGTTTCCTTTTGAAAATAAGTTTGTAAAAAGTGTAACTATGTATAGTGATATTCCTGCTACTTGCAATATGTAAAATATTTACACTTTTGCAAATATGTAAAGTGTAAATATTGAATATAAGTTTGTAAAAAGTTTAAATATGTACTATAATTGTCTTTATTAATCCATCAATATCTGTCTAGTCTGGACAAATTTGGTAACATTAATTTTTAAAGGATAAACCAAATCTATCGCATTAAAAGCATCTTGAAGTTTTTATTACTCTTTACCTTCAGATATATTTGAACACTTCTTATCATAGCTCAAAATACAATTTTATGGTCTCAGTGCACCTGGAAAACTTAAGTGAAGATGTCATAATTAAGGGAGCTTTTCTATCTTCTTCCTAAAAGTTTCTACTCCTCCTTTGTTTCTGTTTAGAAAAGAGTAGACCTCCTACAAAGCGGTAGGCCTCCCACAATCAAGTTAGTTTGTACAGAAATTCTACTGCTGTGGTAGAAGCACATGTATATATGAGCTACTTAAACAGCTAAAAATGTCATTACAGTTAGCTTGAGATTTTGTTTATTTGAGTGGATACTGTTTTCTCCTGGGAATCAAAGTAATCTCTTGAAAATTTTATTGACCATCTGTTAGGAGAGAGTTTTGAAAAGGGCTTGGTGCAGCTTAGACTGCTGTAGTCATCTTAGACATTCCAAAAAAAAAAAAAAAAAGGTTTTCCATCTTTATTATCTTCTATTCATTTACTTGAAGGTATGGCAGCTATGGAGAAAACTGTGGATATTTGCAAGCTCTTATTAGGGACCTGGGTCAGAGTTCTGTACTCCCTCCTGTGGGAGGCTAGTAACCAAAGATGTGAGGCTTTCTTCTTGATAGCTTCCTGAATGTATGTATTTAAAATTCATCCAGAAGAATGACGTAAGACAAGGCACAGTCTCTCTGAGTTACCTGGGGTGGGGGGGCTTTATTATATCAAGTAGGGGGATTTGTAGAGGCCCACAAAGGCTTCCTGGATGAGATCTGAGCTTGCTTTACCTAGCAGGGCTGCATTAGAGGATTGCTTGACCATGTGTATGGCTACCAGGTGATAGGAAGGGTCTGTACTTGGCTGTGCTAGTGGGAGGTCTTTTGCTCCACCCCTCCACATTCATATACAAGGCCCTCTAGAAGAGCTGGTGTATATTGATCCAGGCCCTCCTGAGGCTACCCTGTGTTTCTATCTATTTCTTTCCCTGTGGATGTAATGGTCTTATTAAATAAGAAACACAGAGCCAAATGCAGAGTTAAAAGCCCCAGAGGTCAGAGCAGTAGCTAAGAGCTGAGAATAAAACCGCCTTCTTACCCCTTGCTGCCGCTGCCGTCCCCTCAGAAAGAGACCTACTTCCTGTGTGTCTGTCTTTTTATTGACTTTCTATTCTGCCTTCTCATTGGTTGTAAACCCAAACACATCACCTCCTCGTCATTGCCTGTCTATACAGACCTCCAGGTCTCTATGGTTGGTATTGAGATTAAATTTGTGTGTTTCCAAGCTGGCTGTATCCTTGAACACACAAACTCTGCCTGCTGTGTGATCAGATTAAAGGCTGTACCACCACCACCTGGCTTCTGCTATGGCTTGCTATTAGCTCTGACCCCCAGACAACTTTATTTATTAACATACAAATAAAATCACATTTCAGCACAATTAAAATATCACCATATTTACCCTCTATCTTTCTAAGTATTTTTCACTTCTTCCTCCTCAAGAGTACCCTGGGGAAAAAGTGGGAGCGGGCCTCCCACAGAGAATTGGGTAGGCTCCCCCACAACACTAACAATCATGGCTGTATGCTAACAGCTGTCTAATTCAACTCATTGGGGCCCATTCAATAGAAGAGAAATAATGTGCAGTACTGGAAACCAAACAACTGCTCATAAGTTCACAGATCTCAGAAAAGAAGCTACTGCTGGCAATTTAATGTGCTCTAAAATTTATTCTTAAGTACACAGATAAGTGTAGCTCTCACCCCTCATCAAACAATCATCTCTTTAGAGAAAATGAAGATCATTACAGAAAACTACAACTGGTCATAAAGTTGAGATCAATGGATTATGGGGACACAGCCCCAGTCGATATATCTGCAATGCAACTCCTGCAACCTAAGGTTCAGGAAATATCATAAGAGAGGGGATGGAATGACTGTAACAATCAGAAAACCATAAAGTCAGCTCTGAGAGTTGTCTCCTAGAAAAGACATGACACCTCAACAATATAGGTGCCTAAATGAGACCTGAACAATGACAATATCAACAGACATGTTAACATTGAAGGGAGATATATTACAGATTCCTAAGCCAAGAAAAAGTGTTACATAAAAGTAATGATGTTGAGAGAGTGATAATTAGCTTAATCCATGAATGAGCCCCTTAATTTGTTATTCAATATAAAGTGGTCAACCCTAAAATCATACAATCCTAAACCAAACTGAAAGACTCTGCAGATACATACATACACACACACACACACACACACACACACACACACACACACACATATATATATATATATAACCATCAATTTGAAAGAGTGGGGAGAGACAGGGGAGAGGTTGGAGAAAGAAAATACAAAGAGAGAAGTGATGTAACTTTTCAATTTAATATTGATTTTAAAAGAGAAAAATAGAGAAGACATGAATACAGGAGAATTTTGGAAAGGGGTCCAATGGAGTGGGAGCAGATAAGAAAGAGTAAAACGGGAATGCATATGATCAAAATATGTTATACATATGTATGAAATTGTGAAAGCTTAAATGATATACACACCCAAATAAATGTCAGAACAGATTATTAACAATCATGGATATTTCCCCAATTAATGTTAAGAGATAAGTAATTGAATGTTTCTAAATAAGAATTCTTTTAAATGAAATATCAATGTTTATTGTATAATATTTTTAGAAGTAAGAATTATTGATTATTGAATATTTGATTCCCAGATTAACATATTCTTATAATAATATGAAATAGCTCCCATTTTCTGCATAACAATATCTAAGCCAACATATAGGCAGAATCATAGGATTGCCAGAGAGGGAACATGAGGTTCTAGACTGAAATTCCAACTGTTTTTCATATATTTCACCACATTAATAATGATTCACTCATTTTACTCTCTACTTTGACAAGTACGAAATGGGTACATCACTTATTTTATGATTATTATGAATATTAAATTATGAAACATCTTTGTAATTAATTATTACAAATATTATCTAATTAGTTCTAAGTTTAGGGAAAAGTAGAAGGTGATTTATAAATTGTATATGAATACACACACAATCTGTTTTAAGAAAAATTACTGTAAATGTTTCTGCTTAATACTGATTAATACAATCAACTGAAAATTTTGAATGAAGAGTATTTTAAAACCCTACATTATCAATGTTTGATAATTATCATCAAATGCTGGAGTTTATACATAGGTGACTTTGAAGATTATTTACACAGAGGAAATAAGTTCTTGAAGCTCAAAGTGCATTTTGCACAATTACATTTAATAAACAACATATTCTCATAAGTCAATCTTATGCTTAATTTTCAATAAAATACAGTTCTATGAGGAATTAACTATAAGAAAATGAACAGTTACAACTAATAATTCTTTACTTAATAAAAGTCAAGATAAATATAGAAAGAGACTTAAAAAAAGAAAACATGATGAACATTTTAGTAAACTGTACCCTCAATCACTATGCTAATTTTAGATTTCCATTTTTATATTTGGATAACTTCCTTTGCTCTAAAACCTAATTAAATGCCAGTTTTAGAAATACTTTGTCATGAAGAAATTAGTGTTTATACAATATTTCTCCTTTAATCTGTAATACTTTTAACAAAAGCTACATGTGTAATTTTACTTCTTTATTCATTTTTAAACTCAGATATATTTTATGCTTAATTCAATTTATTTATTTGCTTATTTATTGGTAATTTAATTTTACCACCCAACTGCAGGTTCCTCTCACTGCTACCCTCCCAGTACCTCCCCCCACCTCCCTTTGCCTCACCTCATCCACTCCTTTTCTTTTTCTATTCAGAGAAGGGCAGGCCTTGCATGGACATCAACCAAACAAGCCATGTCAAGTTGAAGGCTGGGCAAGGCAACCCAGTATGAGGATAAGGGTCATAAAACCCAACAGTGGAGTCAGAGACACCCCCTGCTCCCACTTTAGGATCCCACAAGAAGACCAAGCTACACAACTGTAACATGTATGCAGAGGGACTAGGTCAGTCCCTGCAGGCTCCTTGGTTGTAGGTTCAGTCTCTGTGAGCCTCTATGCATCCAGATTAGTTGATTCTTTTGGCCATATTCTTGTGTTGTCCTTGTCCTTTCTGGCTCCTACAATCCTTCCTCCCTCTCTTCAGTAGGATTTCCCATGTTCTACCTAAAGTTTGGCTATGAATCTCTGCATCTGTTTCCATCAGATGCTGGATGAAGCCTCTCTGATGACAATTGAGTTGGGCACCAATCTATGGCAATTCAGTATTTTCATTATAATATAAGAATATGTATTTTGTACTTAAAAATGTGACTTACCTCTGCAATAATTATAAAAGGGAACTAAATTATTCTTTAATTAAACATATTGCAGGCTATGATTCTGAGGACATAGTAAAGACAGGATTACACATTCCACCAAATTTCCTTTATATTCCTCTATAGAAGTAACAACAACAGGCACAAATTATCAGCCTCAGACTCTGAATATTTGTGTATCCAGAAGATTCTTATGTTGAATCATTAATACCATACTGTGTTCTATTAGAAATGGGGATATATGGTTGTTAATAATTTTAATAATTTTAGATGGGAGATAAGGTCAGGAGAGAGAAGCCCCATTGTGTGATTAGTGTTCCTACCAGAAACAAGAGGTAGAAGAGCTTCTTTCTCTATCACCAGAGAATGCACGCCAAGAGTGGCTGTCTACATGCTAAGAAGGTTCTTACCAAGAGCCAACTCTGCCAGCTGTTTGACTTTGCATTTTTGCCATTAAAACTGTTATAAATGTGTGCATGGTTTTAGCCTGAACTAACTAAGATAAGCTGGTAGAATTGCATAATACATTTTGCCTCTTGGATTTAAAAGGAGTAAGGAAAGTTCAGTTGCTCTATTCAAATCTGGAAAACACATTCTTCTTGAAGTTGTCTTCCATCAGGTTTCTAATGAACTTATGTCTGTGTGTGACTATTGACGAGTGCTTCAGTAGCTCTGATTTCTGCATCTGGAGATAAGAGAGTGCAATGTCCTTGTCTTTGAGAAATATTACTGAGAAGGCTTCAGGCCCTTGATTGGCATTATAACCAAATCATGACCCTTTCATTCTGTTTTACTTGCTGGGGAGAAGACTTTCCAAACATTTAGAGAAGTGTATTTGCAAAAGATCTCCCATCCTGGTTGTCATAACTCAAAAACATATGAAGTTTACTATTTGCTGTTTATAGAAGTCTCCTGAAGACTCATTCACACACATGCATGTCATACTTCTGAGTTGTTCCAAATACATATACATATATGTATATATACCCTTTGAACTACCATATATCCTCACACACACACACACACACACACACACACACACACACACACAC